>PVKE010014996.1:0-34108 GCA_004027555.1 Craseonycteris thonglongyai
TAATGCGATGCATGGGTGATGTGATGTGGACTTGTACATCCGGAAACTATCTAATTGTTACCAATCAATGTCACCCCAATAAATTTAACAACAACAAAAAATTGGGGGGAAGCTTTATTTTCCTTAATTGTATTTTTCACTGAAAATCCTAGTGTAAATAACATGTATTTTTTCAAATATATATACTTTAAAGATTCATTTTATTTTGAGAGAAGGTGAGACAGGGTGGCAGGAGGGCCCAGAGCAGTCTCTATAGTTGTACATCATAAGTTGTGACATAGTTCCATTCCACACGGGTGGATGTGGGGCTGCATTGGCTGGAAACTGAGCTGGGGGCCTCCCACATGGGAGGCGAGAACATTTGCTGCCATCCCAGTGGTTACTGGTTGCACTGCAATTCAGCATATGGGTTTGCACCAGCTTGGGCTGGGATTCGATCCCTGGACCTCATGGTTGCAAGGCAAGAGCTCAGCCTGCTGTGCTATCCCATTGTCCCCTCAAATGTATTTTTCTTAAACAAAGTAGGGCTTCTATAGCAGCAAAATTAAAAATACATGTGGACGCTGAAAAAAGATGGAGATGATATCAGCATTGAAATATCCAACAGATTTATTTTTCCTATATAAAAATAATTTTAGGTACTTGAAGTGTCATTTGAGATACAAATGATTATACCTTGATTTCTGTGTTTTTGCTCTATCCATAAATTTAGGATTACTAAAGAGGTCAGAAAATACACATTTTTGAATAAAATTTAAGTCATTTCACATACTAATATCATTTGACAAGTAGCTTTTTTCTTAGGTTAGAATTTCAAAAGGCACATTGACTGGTACATGAGAAAGCTGACTGAATCCTATGTCACAAATGTCATTGGTTTTCCAGCTCTTTCGTCTTGCTGGCTCCCTCCCCCCCCGCCCCCCCCAGGCAGATCTCCCCACATGATGCTTCCAGTATCTATAGTCTGATTCATACCAGCTTCCAGGATGGCAAAACAAGAACTTGTTTTTGACAATGGAGCTCATTGACCTTTCTTAGCTTATGTGGCATTTACTGAGACCTTCCTTTTAGTCTGAGAGATGACTATTCTACTTGACCGGAACTGAATGACATACCTCCCCCAGAGCTGGTAGGCTGGGAGGACAGTGGAGTACACGAGAGGTGGGCAGCAAATTAACCTGAACCATAAAGGACTAAGAAAAGGAGGATCATTTCCAAGAGGGAAATTATGCTGTCATTACCAGAAAACTGGGTGAATACATGCTGAGCTAACAGAGACAAGAGATAGCCACTGCAGAGGAAGACGAAAAGTGAACAGTGTTATTTATGCCATAATTTTTTAGATAAAGTTTCATACTATCATGGTTCCTATATTATGTCTAGATCCATGTTTTTCAAACTGTGTATCACTTTGGATGGGATATGATAGAAAAAAATGAATAGAAAAGAATATATAGCAGGCATCTCATGCATATATGATTATGCTTGTTTTTAATTTAAAATATATTATTTTGAGTCAAAGTGAAAAATGTTTAAACACTACTTGCTTAAATATTGACTACAATCATTGCCTCTAGACTTCATTCATTTCTAAAAATTTGACTGTTACCATTTTAATCCTATAGTCTATTTAAATTTATTCACACCACTTCTAATTCCTCTTACTAAAATTTCATAAGCAAATAGTTACACTATATTTTAATAGGAATTTGTAAGTTTAATATCAAACTATTACAATATCTCCCACCCCCAGTTTTCAAGTAACACTTCCACACATATATCTGCTCATTCAACAAATAATGACTGAACAATTTTTTGGTAGAAGTTATACACACATATTTCAAATGTATTTTGATCTATGTATGTATTAATGCAGATATACTGTATTTTTCTGTGTACAACATGATACTTTTGTTTGAAATTGTTAAACCAAAAATTGGGGGTCCTCTTACACATGTAAAAAACCCATATATTGGTTTCATAACTTTGGTTTAGAAAAATATCATGTATAAATGATATACAAGGGTTATCCAGGAAGTATCCAGCCATGTAATATAAAAAATGGAGGCATTTATGGCTAGATTTTTTTTCTGTACAACTCTCGTATATGTTTAAGTATACATACCTATATATGTATATTTATGGGGGGGCGGGGTGCTGTCTGGAAAGTATCCATCAGTGAGCAGCTTTCCATGAAGTGTTTCAGGACCCTTCTGCCTTGTAGTTTCACTGGCCTTTGGAGTCATTCACTTTCAGTCAGTGGATTAGAGAGGAAAGAGCAGAGAAGGAATACCTGCTTGTTAAACATTTCAGCCTGGAAGTAACAAACACTATTCTTAGTCATAGCCCATTGGTGAGAACTAGTCCCATGCTTATCAAGTGCAAGGGATGCTGGGAAATGTAAATTCTGCAGACACATACCTCCCAGAAAAAACCCACCCAGCTACACCCTGTTGATGAAATCAAAATTAGATGAAACTGGGGTAAAGCACTTCACTCTATGGGAAATAAAAGGAGAATTCATGAATAACCAATTTCAGAAATAAAAACAAGTCTTATAAAAAAAATATGAAAAGAGAACAAGGATATTATTAACAAATTTACAATAGTAAACTTGTATATATATATAAAATGGGCAAATATCTAGAAATATACTACTTACTAAGATGGACACAAGAAGAGACAGAAAATAGGATTAGTCAAATAACTATTAAATAGATGGACAACTAGGGAATTTATTATAGTTAAATACCTTCCCATAAGGAAAATTCTTTGCCCAGATGACTTTATTGGTTAATTTTCCCAAACATTTAAGAAAGAAGCAATTCTAACTTTACATTGCTATGTCAGAGCATAGATAGAAAAGGGGTCAATTCCCAACGTACAATCTTGATTTTAAAGCCTGCCAAGGACATAAGAAAAAGAAAGAAAGATCAATCACATTTTTTTCATAATGAACTTAAATAGAAAAATTCTAAATAAGTTAGCAAGGAAATTTTTTCCACATCAAAAATTAGGAAAAATTAATAACCTGGGTTATATAGTAAGTGAATTTGGTCTAACATTCAAATTGAATCAGTGAAAGTTATATTAGCAAAAATTTTTTGTCGTGATTATCTTATATGAAGAAAAAGCGTTTGATAAAATTCAGCAATCATTCTAACTATGACAATGAGAAAAAAGTATAAAACACTAACAGTAGAAGAGTAATTTTTTATCCCCAAGGGGAGGCAGGAAGGAAGGGAAGGAGGGAGGGAGGGAGGAAAGAATGAAGAAAGGGAGGGAGAAAGGAGTGGGGAAAGAGGAAGGGTGATATAAAGAAAAATAAAATGAAAAAAGCTCAATAAAATGTAAAACAAAACAAAAGCATCTCACTGATGGCATGGAAAAGCTACTTAGGCAATCAGAATTTGAGGGATCAAGATGCTGGAGAGAAGAGAAACTCACTAGAATCAGTGTGATATTTTTGCTACTTTTCTCTTGAGACACTGGCCAATTTTTAAATTCACAGAGATGCTAAGACACTGAGCAGAGTATGGCTGTTCAGTTACTGAGATGTAGAATAGAACCAAATTAAAGTATTACATGGCTGGGGGAAAGAAATTGGAGCTTAGGACTATCAAGACTAGAATTTGAGAGGAAAAGATTAGATAGAGAAAGGAAGTACAGAAAAGAGAACCTGAAGATCTGAGTCAGTTTGACCACAAGTCATTCAAAAATCCATAAGCAGCTTGGTTTGAGAAGCAGACAAACTAAGTATAAAGTGGCCGCTAAGCGATTGACAAGCTAAGCATCTCTCTCCTCAGTGTCAGATGTGAAGGAGAAAAAAAAAGGAAGTCAGTGCTCTATATGGCAGTGAGGTAATAGAAAATCGCCCAGGCTTTCACTTGAGCCCCCCTCCCCCAAAGGTCTTACATTACAAGTAAAGCCAAACCAGCTCTTACAAATACTAAAACCCAGACCCAAATGAGCTTAACCCTTTATTAGCTTTAACTGATGTGCTACTATTCTACTTGTCTGCCATATAAGCTAATGAAAACCTTCTCTGGAGAAAAATTATCAGCCAATGCTGCTATAATTTTTATACACAATTTCTAGCACTCAACTAAAAACATTTAGACTAAAACAAGAAGAAAAGGGGGATGAAAAATACAGAAAATAGCATGAGAGAAATATAAACTGCGTTCTAGAAAAGAAGATGAATGAAAGCAGGAGAAAAATGTGAAAGTAATGTTTGAGAATTCTCTAAAAGTAATTCAAGCTTCTGATTTAAGAAACAATACAAATGACAGGAAGAAGAAAAACATACCTTGACAAATGATAGTAAAAGACACTGAAAACCAATGACCAGAAAAAATCTAAAACCCAGCCAGAGAAAAAAAAGGCAAAATATCCTCAAAACTGCAAAAATAAAATTGGCATAAAATGTTACAGAAAGGTTTCTGGGGACCTGGGGGAAAGGCCTCGGCCTCCCCCTCACCTTCCTTTGTGATTAGATATAGAAAAGAATATGTACATGCAGCTTTGCATTCCGGCCAGACCAGTTGATTGATTACTAGGCCTGGGGTTAAAAAGATATGTATGGGGAAGTGTCTGCTTGTTCCTGTTATGCTAATGAACAACCCACCCTGTACTTAACCCATAATGTCTCTTAATCTCTTTCATTCATTATATGCTCTGATGATTGTTATCCTATCAATGTAAATCAATAAAAACCAGCAGTGAGGAGAGCTCTTAGATGCCTAGAAGAGCACTATCCCTCTGCTCAGCTTGATTTTTCAAGACATTCCTGGTGCCAGGGTCGTCTCTGTGTCTCTGATTCGCAACATAAAATTGGCAACTGTCTTCTTAATAGAAACAACATAAGTCAAAGAAAATGAAATAATACTTCAAAGTTTCAAAAAAAATGATCAGCAAAAAACAGTTTTATAAATGCAGTTTAAAAAATTCTTTCAAAATTGAGTGCAAAAAGAAGATACTTTCAGAAAAAAAAAGAAAACAACAACAAAGAAAATTTGTCACAACAGATTTACATTCAAACAAATGGAGTTTTTCAAGCACCAAAAAAGATCCTCAGGTAGAGAAAAAGAGTTACAGAGAGGTATAAAGAAAGGGTCATGAAAAGTTAAAGGGTCATAAAAGGAAATAAAAATATTTAATTAAGCAATGAAAATAATGACTTTTAAGATTAATATATGAAAACACAAAAGTGAAGAGGAAGTGAATAAAGTATGTAATCAATACTTGTATTTTCTAGGATTTGGTAAAAACCACTGACTAATATTAGACATTAATAAATGAAGAATGCCTAGTATAATATATGAGATAAAAATGTATAACTAATAAGCTAACTGAAAAAAATTCAAACAATAATAAAAATTAGTTGATGAGTCCAAAAAAAAGAAAGAAAGAAAGAAGAAAAAACTGTATAGATGAGAGCTGTCTGGAAAGTATTCAGCCAGGTAACTGTTCTTGTTATGTTGATAATGGCTGGGTTTTTTCCACCAGCCCTAATAAAATAGGAGACACAACAGAAAACAAACAGGGTGTATGAGTGATCAAACTAAGTGAAAGCACCCCACACTTCCCTTCACAAACCCCCAGTGGTTTCCCATAGCAGTTAGAATAAAATTCTGCTCTAATCTCACTTTTTTTCATTCCCCTCCTTTCCAACTCCTTTCTTAGGCTCACTGGCTTCTCCAACCATTGAATATGTCAAACTTTCCCCTTTGGGCCCTTGCACTCACCTGAATGGCTCACTCCCCATGTGTCTTATTGGCTAGGCTCTAATATTACCTCTTTAATATGGCTTCTCATGGCTGCCACTGTAACCACGGTGCTATCCTACCTTAGGCTATTATATTACCCTTGTTTTTATTTTTACCTTCTTAAGATTGATTTTCTGAATTTACCTGGGTTGGTTGGTTGGTTGGTTAGTTATTAACTTCATTATGGTTTTCTACTCTTACTACAATATAAGCTCTACAGAAACAAGGGCTTTATTGATTTCTGTTCTCCATATATACCTACTATATGAAACAGTGTAAGGAAGATAGTATGTATCAAGTTAATATCATTGAATGAAGGAAGGGAATATATATGTTAAGTGGCATTCTAAGCTGTCAAAAAATATAAGTTCCCCCAAACACCAGAAGTTAATATGTTCTATCTTCTTTGTATTGATCAGATAGCTTCTGAGATACTGTGTTTGAGTCTAAGTACCACATTTTAAGAGGGCCTGGGAATCTGTAGTTTGGATTCTAAAGTGCAATGGGAGAAGTATACAAAATTTCAAATTTTTGGAGTGATTGTAAGGAAGATGAAAGAGTTTTCTTCAGGAAATAGAGCTGTGAGTAAGTGGAGGTACAAGGGGTGTGGTATAAGGCACTGTCAGAGTTAGGATACTTCAAATGAAAAACATTTGTCCGGGAAGCTGAAAATGTTTTGATCATTGAAATGGTTGAGGCTTATAGCCACCTATTAAGGATCTTATACACAGTACTTCTGCATAAGTGAGAAATTGAATCAAAAGAGTTTTAATTTTCTTATAGAATAACTTTGTGTTCATTCTACAGTGCTAATAGTAGTCTTTGCAGTTAAATTTATACCAAGTAAATGCCACTCATGGTATTACTTTCCTTAATCATAAAGAGTCATTATGCGTTTCATTCACTATTTTGTTGTTTTTTTAATTTTTCTTAATGTCCAATGTTAGTATATGTGCTGTTGAAGAAAGCACAAATGTCCAGATTCTACTATTTATTTAAAATCAGGAGTATTTTGATAGGCGGCTGTCCAGATTGTATGGCCCTGCTTTGCTGCTTCTGGCTGCTACTCCATGGTAAAGCCACCTATGTTGACCCTACTTCCAGCCTCTGGCAATGAATCACCACAGTCACCTAATTTTGGATCAATCCAGTGCTTATTTTATTCAGATTTTGTGGCAAAGAGCTTACAAAATGTTAGTTAATTAATGGTCTGCTCCATTCTTCCTGCCAACGGGAATGCGGTTGGGAAGATTTTCTTGGTAAGGAGGATGCTTTAAGTATCAGTTTTCTTATAGAAATTTTATCATCCTTATGTGATGGACACTAAAGTGTTACCATAATTGTATCTCTCTCTCTCTCTCTTTTTTTTTGGTCTCCTCTTCTGATATCTTATCAGCAAAATGATTTTGTAAGTTTATACAGTCACATAAGCAGACCCCTAGGGTTTTATGGGGATGAACATGCTGCCTTTTATGAAATTAAGTTAGAAAATTAAATTTTTCTAGCCTAATATCTTTTGTTTTTCCCATCCCTCTCCTTCTGGTCCACTTCTACTGCCCAGTCAAGTTCTCATAACATCTTACATGTGCTAATGTATTATTTTGATTTTTCTCATAACTACTCTCCAGCCTCCAGTCTGTCCAAGTCAATTAACCTTAAGTACTGTGTTGATATAACTTAACACATGCCTCTAATTGGGTCTCTTCCCAGTTCAAAATGTTCTGTTGTTTCTTTCCAAAATCGTGAAGTCCAGACCTTCAGACAGACACTCCAGGCCTTTCACCATTAGCTCACAATTCACCAGTCCTGCTTTATCTGAGCTAATCCTTATCAAATTACAGGCTTCCCCAAATTCCACCCTTGACCTTACCTTACCCTATTTCCCTTTTATCTTCATCTGTAAATCTTCTTGGAAGGGTATAAGAGAAAGTACAGTTGGGATGGGTAGTATACAATCCCTGGAAATGGAGGAAAATTAGAATCAGAGATGCAGGTAGGATGTAATGTGCATTTTAGGGTAAAGATACTAGTAAGAGACTTGAGTGAATTTCAGAGAAATGTGTTTTTCATATTGAACCTAGTATAAAAGCATGAGGAAGAGATTTCTGAATATAATTGTATGCATACAGATGTTTGTAATCATTGCTGATTCAGATTCAATGAAACAGTGAATACGCTTTTTATATGATCATCATAGCACCTAAGACAGAAAAGCAGGCCTTCCCCTGGTTCCCAATACCTCACTTGTACATAGGAAGTGCTTATTACTACTCACTGGCTGATTTGAACTATTTGGTGGCAGGGAAAGGGGTATCAGTCATAATCCAAAACTGTCTGTCCATCACAGGACTTTATCCTGGACAATTCTTTTTCTTCGGTTCTAAAACATCACACGTCAGGCCCCTGGGTTGCTGGGTTGCTGAGTTGCTCTTTCTCTCAATATCATTTCACACACAGTGCAACTGAGCAGCAATTGATCTCTGTTTTCCATTATTTTTTTTCCATCTGATTACAAATTGTGGTGAGTGACTAATGAGGAATGTTGAACTCCAAACCTGTTTTATTTTTCTTTTTGTCATAGCTATAAAATATTCAAAACTTAAAAAAAAGAACAAAATAAAATAACTAAGCGGAATAACACTAGTTGGAGAGCTCTTCACACACAAAAACTCAATTTGATGAATAGAAAGCCAGAAAGAATAAAAATGGCAATATCTAAAGGCTACTCATTTTTCGAGGTTTCTAAAGCAAAATGCTAGAGTCTTTTTTCATTACCTCCTCTTGGCTACTAAAGCATTTTTCAGTAGAGAGAAGAGGCTGAGTCATCCTCAGTAATTTTCACTCACAATTTTGCCTGAATCCATCACTACTGGGGTTCTCCCTTTTAACATAAAAACAAAAAGTAAATAATGGGGAAATTAGCTCTTCTTTAAATTCCCCTTATTTAACTTAAATGTAGTCAATTATGTTCTAGTTCAGCTTATTTCTATTTTAATGATGTTTTAACTTGCCTATATATATAAAACTAATACGTTTCTATTCTGCCTGTCCCACTATCTAAAGAGACAAATTTGCTTTAATTTAGTGCTCTGTTATATTCCAAAACAGTCCTTTCACCTAATAGAAGAGAAATTTGTGAGGAAAGTTAATTTTCTTGAACCTTATAAGTATGATATAATTACTGAGTACATTTCAAAATGTAATTGAATTTTAAGTTTGTTACATTTAATCTTATAAATTTCATGAATATCAATAGCTCTATCATCAATTTCCCATACAATTGTTGAATTGCCACCTTGTTTCAAGCACAGTACGGGCACCAAGGAGCCAAAGATGTGTTACATTGCTGCATTTAAGGAGCTCACTCTCATGTTTGAGAAACAGACACGTAGAGGAAAACAGTCATCATTCCATGTTCTAAAGATTATAATAGATTTACCTATACGATTGATGTGAAAATTATAATGGAAATTCCACTTGGGGTCAGGAAAGGAGAAGGTTTCATAAACAAAGACACACCTGATCCCAGCCTTGAAAGATTTTTAAGAGTTTAGAGGAAGATATTTTAGGGAGAGGGAAATTATATATTTTGTTCAACAAACTTTAATCAGTTCCCTCTGAGTTCACTGTGGAACTTAGAGTTGAAAGCTGTATGAAGCATCCTGTGTGTCATTTTAAGAGGTGTGCACTTTAAGTCTGTTGGCAGTGGGAAATCTTTCATGGATGTTAATAAGAAGTAATATAAATAGGTTTGTGTTTGAGAAGATAGTCTTGGGGTGGGTACAGAATGGAATATGTAAGGTAAGTAATAGCCTGAAAGTTTATTATTTACTTTCTCCATATCCACATGAGGCAAAGGTCAATATGAAATCCACCTTATCTTAATGAATGGCGAAGGTGATTGTTCTAGAAAGAAAAGATGGCAAAGCAGGAATGAAACTCTGAGAGTCATCATGTCCATGCTGGGGAGCTTTTCCTGGCTCTCTTAGAATACCTATTATTAGAAAAGATATTGTCTCCAGTTTCTATTTCACAAACTAATTTATGCAGAAGAGATTCTAGAAAAAAAAATGTAGTTAAATTCAGGCTTTTGGATCAAGTGAAAGAAATGATAAGGATGCTAAGGTGTATTAATTTGATGTATTTAATTTAAGTACATTTTTGCTTAATTTTAAACCTCTTCAAGGAGACAATTTTGTTATTCCAAGAGCTGATATTGCCATCCCAGTATGTCAAAATGAAACACCTGAGACAGTAGACATACAGATTGATCTTGCTCCTGCCACTGACAACGGGGCTCAAGATATTCCTTTATTTAATTTTTCCATCTGATTGAATAAATGGAATTCTACCACCTGAGACTTGAGCTAACATTTTCACCATGTAACTGGATTTTGTGTTTCTTTTTCATGTTTCTTTTGATATTTAAGTAAAATCTATTGGAGCTTGCATATCTTTCATTACTTTGTTTGACTCAAATATCAAAATGGGGACTGCATTCTAGCTTCTATTCACAGTACAATACATGGCCACTAATTGCTTTGACATTTCTACCTTTATACCTACACACCTGGCATACTAAAGGATATTGATTTTCATTCTAAAACTCATAAGGATTCCAGTTGATCCAGTTCAGGTATGGTGTCTGTCTCTGAACAAGTCAGTAACAGGGAAGAGGAACTATTCAGAAAGTTCTATAGCACCCATGAGAATGAGGGGTGCTGAGCAGACAACTCCATAAAATTTCTAATATATAGGCATTAAAACTCATGGGAAGATGCAGGGATAGGTCAGTGGTTGGATATTTGCCTCACAATGGCGAGGTCCAGGGTTCCATTCCTGGTCCCAGACTGTGCAAACCCAGTATGCTGAACTGCAGTGCAGCTATTAACCACCGAGATGGTGGCAGAGATTATTATTATTATTATTATTATTTTAAGATTTATTTATTGTTTTTGACAGAGAGAGAGAGAGATGCAGAGTCAGAGACAGACAGAAGGGTGAGGGCCCAGAACAGTCTCCATAGCTGCATGTCATCGGTTTTTCCACATAGTTTCATTCCACAAGTGGGTGGGGCTGTACAGGGCAGGATCTGGGCCAGGGTCTCAACCCAGTGAGAACCGAACCGGGGGCACTCCCCAGTTCAGCATATGGGTCCACATGGGCCAGAGCCAGGATTCGACCCTCGGTCCCCGGGGCTGCAAAGTGAGAGCCTAACCCACTGAGCCATCCCGGCTTCCCAAAGAGATTATTGCCTCCCATGTGGGAGGCACCCCCTTTCCCTGCATGGGGTCCCACATCCACCCATGTAGAATGAGACCATGTCACAACTAATGATGTACAACCATGGAAACTGCTCTGGCCCCTCCCTTCTCTCTCTGTCTCTCTCTGTCTCTCTGTCTCTCTCTCTCTCCTTCTCTCAAACGATAAATTAAATCTGAGAAAAAACAAAACAAAACAAAACGTTGTGGGATTGGATTTATATTACTTTAACTTAAGTTGATAAACAGAAACCATTTAAGTTTTCAGCTCTAACAGTGGGATATTTCATGGTAGTACTCTTTCCAACTCCTTGCCTGGTTGGCCCTTCTCTGCAAGGCTGCCCTCACATCTTGTACCAACATCTTCTCCACAGTAACGTCTCCCCATGCCTGCCCTTTTCTCCCATTTTGAAACTAGAACTTTGCAACATGTAGGTAGAAAAAAGACACACTACCAGGGCCAGAAGGGCAAGAGCCAACCATTTCACATTCCAAGGCTGACACAATGATTTAATTTGCATATTAGTAGCATGTTTTCTATGTAAGCTGTACTAAGTATTCTAAAAAGTAACTTGTCTGGACAAGGTCTAAATGCAAAGCAGGAATGATCCCACAGATAACAATTCTAGACACCACAGTAAGGTAAAGATATATTTCTGGATATAGTGACTCTGGTAGCAATAAAGTTGGAGGTTGAAACATGGCTTTCACAGACCCATATGTCAATACCAAGCAGACGAATAGTTATTTGGTGCATTCTGTTGTATGGGTTGTCCTTAAATATTTGAACGTGATGATCTGAAAATGAAGAAATTGAAGACAGATTTTCTCCTACCTTCCACCCTTCATTTATTTAAAGATTTACTTTCATTGTTTTTGACAGAGAGAGAGAGAGAGAGAGAGATACAGAAACAAAGAGAAGAGAGAAGGGGGAGGGCCCAGAACAGTCTCCATAGTTGCACATCATTGGTTTTTCCACATAGTTTCATTCCACAGGTGGGCTTGGGGATGCACAGGGCAGGAACTGGGCCAAGGTCTCACCCTACTGAGAACTGAACTGGGGGCACTCCCCAGTTCAGCATATGAGTCCACACGGGCCAGGGCCGGGATTCGATCCTCAGCCCCCGGGGCTGCAAAGTGAGTTCTTAACCTGCTGAGCCATCCCGGCTTCCCCAATTTAAAAGAAAATCACTGTAATGAAGTAAGAGCTGTTATAAGGAAATTAAATAAAAATTTGTGACTATTGATTGTTAGAAGGCATAGTACAATAGAATCAAGAAATGAGATGAGGATCAAGGAAATGCATTCCTACATAACCCTTCAAGCACTAATTTGGTTCTTTTCTCAGAACTGTGTTTTTATAAATTAGATGTTCATATAGGGCCTTTCTTCTGTTGCAGGATGAGCATAGTAAACCTTATACCAAACCATGTGGAACTCACACTTGGCTGGGTATCATCTTTGTCCTGTTCCTCATCAGTTAATTGTGTATAGCATCTCAGAACTTCACATGGCTAGAGCTAAAAGTGCCATTTAGTGATTTAGTACTTAGAATTTCTCACATGATTAAGTGTGTATATCAGTTCTAAGAAATGAGGAAAGATTTGGTTACTAAATACTAGAAGGAAACTTTCTTTGCCTAACTATGAGTCACCTACAATTTTCCTTGTTTGAGAAACAAAACTATCTATACTTATTTTCCTGTACATTTTTCAAAGGTTGAAAGAAGAGATTCCATATAAAGAAACTTGGTGAATAATACTGGTTATGTACTTATAATTTATTTCAATTTTACTAACTGCATTTAGATTTTTCTACTGTACTATCGCCATAAACTTTGGATGGCTTGACTGCATCCTAGTTTTAAGCTATATTATTTGTCCCACTTAAAAACTGGTCCAGTAGGGGCTTTCACCCAAGCCCAGGTCTATCATCATCTGATTTCTTCCTGGCTACAGTGATTTGCCCAATGATAGTAAATATCAAGACTTTTGTTAAATTATTATAGAAAGTGACCGTCTTTCTCTCCTTGGCTATGAATCAAGTTACACATTGCCCTGCATACTACAGGCAATCATTTTGTGAGTATGATGGAAGCCAGCTTGGGCATGAAGCCAGAATACAGAGGAGGGCATAGCCAAGAGAATCACAGAAAGCTGGGAGGCTGCCTTAATCAAAACATGCCTGGACTTTTCAGATACATGAGCCAATAACTCTGGTTTATTATCTATGCTAATTTGAGTTGGAGGTTTGTAATTTGCAACCAAAAAGAAAAAAAAAAAATCCCTACAAATACATGAAACATCTGGGAAGGTAGACTTACCCAGGAAATGAATTCAAGAATATAGTGAAGGTTAAATTAATTACTACTATTTATTTTCATTTACTGTAGCATTTCCTGGATTCAAAATATCGAATGGAAACAATACAGAGTTAATTAGGACCAAGCACTTTTTTGATATACTATATATGCAGCAGTCAATTCAAATGCTTTGTTATTTTTAATTGTTAAGTTTATTAGGGTTACACTGGCTAGTAAAATTTACATGGGTTCCAGGTGTACAGTTCAATAGTACTTCTTCTATGTGTTACAATATGTGTTCACCACCTGGAGTCAGTTTTCTTTCCATCACCATATGTTTAGCTCCCCCTTCCTCCTCTCCCACCCCTCTCCCCTTATAAGTGTTTGATGCCAACTCTGTGAAATCTTTGGAAAAATACGTCCAGAAAGGTGAGTGAGCCATTCAGGCATTACTTGGTCTAAAGTTTTCTCTCTGCTAATGAGCTACCTTGTTACATAAAATACCAAACATTAGTCACGCTTACAAGATAAGGATTTGAAAGATCTGAATAATCAAAATTATAATCTTAGATGGGCAAGGTAGGAGCAATCATTTATTACTAAACAACTCAGCAGGCATTAGTTTATCAGATTAGTTCCAGCAGAGACATAACCCTCAGAAATTGGAATACAAATTTTACTATGTGAAGGAAAGGCATGGAAGAAAGATTTCTGGACCATGATAACCTACAGAAGGAGGCAGCTCTGAGTGGAGACCAGATCTTAAAAACAGGTTAGGGTGAGGATGAATAAATATAGTGATAAGGATTATTCAAAAATTAACCTCATTTACTTTAATTTCCTACAGAACCTGTCTATGTAGAGAAGGTTGATAAATTACCTCCTAATGTGTGGGCTACTAATTTATATGAGTATGAACCCTGACACCAACAATTGACGAAGAAAGGAGAACAAATCCTAGAACTAGAAGAAAATTCAAGCCAGAAACTTGCTACAAACTGAATAGGTGCCACATTTTAAACCTTGCAAATTGCCTCCCTACTCCCTTTCCCTTCCCCACTCATTTCACTGGATCCTGCCAGTCAATGATTTTCTTGGCAACATGTCCCTACAAGATACTTGCATGATTTCTCTGCTGCACTTTTCGTCCTAACTGGAAAAGAACCAGCTTTGTGAAAAATTTTTACTTGTTTCACTGAAAGAAAGCAATGGTTAACTAATAGACTTGCATCCAAATATTACTGAAGTTGGTTCAGCAGTCTTTAATAAACTTCAGTGGGGTCCTTCTTTTCCTTCCATTCTACTACATTTTTAACTGCCTTTTTTTCTAATTTATTAAATAAAAGGTTATTTGTTTTGAGGAACATTTCCAGATATTTATGAAGTCTCTTGAAAGAAAAATTTTTATAAAAATCACTTTGGAAAAAATTTTTTTTCTTCCTAAAAAAAATTTTTTTAAATATGTTTGAAGTTATTGAGTTAATATTTCATAAACATTTACAATATTAAGAAAACTCTTTGATGTGTTAAATTATAATATTAAGAAAAACTAATACCTTGTACAATTGTTTGAAGTGAAAAATCCTGCTCTATGTATTTGGTTATGGTCTGCTTTCAGAAAAAAAAGAACACAATTCAAGCCTCATTTGAACTATGGTATTGTGGGGGTTCACAAAAAATAACCCCAATATGTGACTTAGTCATATGCAGATTACTTTCAACTAATGGAAACTGAGACTTTTTGGGCTCAAGAAAAACTTTTGTACCCCTCTATTTCTTATCTATCTAGAAGAATTTGAATGAAGACCCTTGCCCATAATAAGAGATTATCAGAGATAAACTTTTCTGATGTACCTACATGGCAGGGCACACTACTAATTACTGAACAACGAGCTCTCCCAGCAATGACCTTCTAAAGTCCCGGGCATATTACCTCATCCCTAGCTCAGAATGTGTGTGTGTGTGTGTGTGTGTGTGTGTGTGTGTGTGTGTGTGTGTATGTATGTATGTATATACATATATATACATACCTATATATGTATGTATGTATGTGTGTATATATATATACATATATATATACACACACACACACACACACACAGGTCTCAGAATTTCTCATATATGTGGGGTTCCTGTGTGTGCATTAAATTTGATATTTTTGTATTAATATTCATCAAACAGTGGGAAAATCAAGTTCCAGAGAAAATATTTTAGGACCATAGCAATGGGTTTTGTTTTCTTATTCTAGTAATATTAATGATAATATCTTGAGTTTTGAAGTCTTTCTTGTAAAGCATTTCAGCATATTGTTTTTGTTTTTATTGTTAATAGATTACTCAGTGCTCTTGTGACACACTTAAAACCACCTGACTCACTGGCAAAGGTAAGACTAGACCCTAAGCCTCCCACTAATGTCTAACATTCATTCCCCTGCCTAGATCATACATTGGCCAGTTCATTAGGTACCTGCCTCAATGACAGAGTCTAAAGGCCTCTGGCTAGCAGCACAAGGTCACATCAGTTAAGATGACTATTCCTCTGGGAATGATCTTTTTCTTTGCGATAAAGATCCTTTTGATTTTAAAAATCAGCTCCTTGCTTTTTTGTTGCACTAACATTACCTAAGGAAAGAATTGTCTGAGCTGTCTCCTTTGGGTCTAACTACAGATACATATGCATACTTTTGTTACAAGATAAAGTCAGAGGCTTTAAAAATGCTAAACTTCATATTGGAAAGGAAAGTTTTTCATTTTTAGAGGTTTTAGAGTTTTATATAAGTATAAATCAAATTTACTACAAATGGTATTGATGAATGTCTAGGTATTGGTGATTGTCTGCCTTAGGTAAGCCTTCATGGTCTTAATTTGCTTATATATATTGTTTCTTTCTTTTCATTTAGTTTTAACTTTAAACTTGGTCTTCTTTTTATAGTGAAGACTCTAAGACTGTTTGCAAATATATTGGATTTAAGATTACCTCAGGGGCTAGAGCTACATATAATTCAGGCTGTGATAAATCATATAAACATTTCAGTCTTTGTTTAAAAGAAGTCATTTTTATTATATGTCTTTTTTTTTTTCTGGGAAGAGTGCCTTTACCTGCCTTGTTTTCTTCTGTTTTATCAGTCTTCTTTAGTTACATAACAATTTCCTTACTTAAAACTTACAGTTGATTTGACATGAAGCTGCCCCTTTCGGTATCAGAAAACGAAAAACAACAACAACATGTTTTTCGATTTTCTTTCTTTTTCTTTCTTTTTTTTTAATTTTATTTTTTTATCAAACCATCTGGACATCTGGAAGAAGAATCCAAACCTGTCAGCCTCTTATGATGTAAAGCAAATATGCATTATTCTATAAAAGAAACTAAAACAGAGGTGTTTTTTGCTCATTGCCCCAACTCATGGAAAGAATTTTAATTTACCGGTATGGGGATTTCTGTGAAGAGCAGTCTGTACCAGAGTGGAAGGACATAACAATTCCCTCAAAAACAAAACAAAACAAAACAAACAAAAATAAACACCCAGAGTTTCATCAAACACCTCCCAGATTTTCGAAAGTTTGCTCAAACTTTATTTAATTTTCAACAGAGGATTTAGATATATATAGAAAGGCGAGGATAAGCTTTCAAGCCAAAATGTTCTTACTGGATAGCAGCTGGGCAGAAAACAATGCTGTGTTGTTTCTTCCGCCATTCCGTCAAGTTTGTATTGGAAGATGCATAAACAAGGAGTGTTTATAGCATAGAATGACTGTGGGATGTGCCAGGTGGCATGTAAAGTGCAATCATGCATAGCTAAGGTGTTCTACTTCCTAATTTACCTTCTCAAAATAACAGGGTTACACCCTGGCATAGTGCCTCTGAATAATTACGAGCAATACATTGACCCTGTGAAGGTAATAGGATTGAACCTACTTTTGTGTTTCCAGTCAGCGGCTATTACACAACTGAAAAAAGAAATGCATTCCTGGGTAACCTGACACTGAAAGGGACATAATATGCATTACTTGTTTGGCCCACTAAATAAATCCACAGCTTAATTACCAAAGTGTAAAAGAATCAGTAACAGGAGCTGACATAGTAAGTACCTTTCCTTCTCTGTTCTAAAATAGAATTATTCTCTACTAAATAATCACTTCCAACATTAAAAGCAGCACTTTTAATATAAAGCAAATAACTTCAACTCACCAATAATATTTTCACAATGAAACAGAATAGTTCTACTTTGTACAAAGTAATCTGTGTACAAAGCATTCATATCTATAACTGTAACATTCATAGACAATAATTTGACCACTTAACAACCTTCTAAAAATGCCATTAAACCTTATTTATCTCTACGTGGACAGTTCTATGATCCTCAGAGTTAACCCAGAATTTTACTCTAGTCTATGCCTGGCCATTTGAATGGAATGACAGTACATACCACAGCAATCCTTGAAGATGCTATCTTACATTTATTAATTTCTGTGAACTGAATGTTCTATATTTTCTCACCTTTCACCTTGAGAAAAAGACTGGCTTCTTCTTTCCCCCAACTTTCATCCCTACCCTCAAACCATCGGTAGGATCAAAGATGTGTTTGGAATTCTCTGTGGCCCATTCTGCAGCTTTGTCAACTGTATGTATGTCAACTTTCACTTATGGAAGGCCTCTAGGTTGCAGTTCATGCTATAAAAACAAGATACAGGTTTAGGAGAGCTTATACACATGCTAATCTTTCTTTCAGAAATTTGAGGAAATCTATAGCTTTTCCTGATAGTTGGGCCCATGCCTATTCAGACAAGCCAAGTCAAGTAGATCGCTGAGATTTTATACTCCCTCAAGCTAGATTTCTAGAATTTGGAAGCCGTTTTGACAGAGCAATTTTAAAACTTTGCCATAAGAAAATACTAATAGAATTTCCCATTACTACTAGTCCTACATGTATCAAAAATATTGGTGCTTTTCAAAATCCATCACAGTTCTTTTACAGTCAACTCTTTCATTGGCAAAATTCTCTGGATTCTATTTGAAACTTTTGTAGACACACTTATAAATCACAGGTTGTTTTAATTTAAATGAAAACTTACCATACATGTTATAGAACAAGATTTGCCCTTATCATTGGACCTTTGCACCCCAAAATAAACTTTATTTTAAGCCACGCTTTTCTGTGAGGTTTGACAAAAGAAGGCAGCCAGATATGGAAGATTATGCATTCTGTGATGGAACTTGATTCATGGCTTCTAATAAAGATGTTTTAATGCTCCTGCCAAGTTCAGCAACAAGGCTTGCCAGAACATAGAATTTCAAGTAAACTTACCCCTTAATTTTGTGTGAGAAGGAAAAACAGGCCCAACAGCAAAAGGGCTGAATCTGAGTCCATTTTTGTATTACTTTCCCCAGTAAAGACCAGTTGTACCCCCAAGAAACAAGTCCTCAGCAAGAAAAGGGGGCTTCTGACTAAGTATCTGTCTACTTAGGAAAACCCCTTGTGTGAATTACCCACTGTCTATTTTCCCCATTAAACAGAGACAACTTTCAATTATTCAGCCTAACGGGAGTGGGAAGTAAGGAGGAGATAAGAACAATCAATATGACACGCAATAAAAAAACAAAACAAAACAAAAACAATTGTGGTTGGCTTTCAATTTTGTTTTTGTATTTGCAATGGTACATGGGTGTGTCTGGCTTTCTGGGAATTTGCATTTCAGACCAAGTAATAACATTGGACCATAGAGACCTGACTCAGGAAAGGTGGAAAGTCATTTTACCTCTTTATCTGCTCAATATCTTGGTCATCCCCCTTCCCTACTGGGGATGGACTTCTCCACTTCAACTATTACCCAACTTCATTAAATGAAGTGGCATATTTCTTGTTTTTCAACAAGAAAATGAAAGCACATTTTTCTAGGGAATGATGATGTAGAACTTGAGCAATAGAGATTTAACTGTTTCCTAAGAAAATGAGTGAATTGCTTCTTAGAAAAATGTATCACACATTATCACACATTTCAGAGATATATAGCCTAATGCACTTGATAACTGCATACATTTTGCAGAACAATATTGCTTCTGGAACTTTTACTTGCCTCACCTGACACACACCCACAATCCTAACCCTCCCATATCCCTGAGCCTGACAAAGGAGACAAACATCCAGGTAGTAGCACAAAAGAATAAAGACCTAGAAAATAGCAGAGGGATAATTGTCTTCTCAAAACAAAATAATGAGAAACAACACAACAACATTTTTCACCTGAAAGAGAAACCCTCCCTATTGCTGGGTCATAGATATTACAAGACAAAGAATATTTTAAAATTAATTTTACTTAGACACGCTTCCATTTTTTTTTTCTTTAAGATTTATTTTATTGTTTTTGACACAGAGACAGAGACAGAGAGAGATAGAGAGAAGGGGAAGGGTCCATAGCAGTCTCCATAGTTGCAAGTCATTAGTTTTTGACATGGTTTTGTTCTATGCATGTGGGTGGGGGTTGTACATGGCAGGAACTGGGCTAGGGCCCCCTCAAGCTGGGGTAGAAATGAAGACTTCCCACATGGGAAGCTCGCCCTGGTGGGAACTGAACTGGAGGCCTCCCACATGGGAAGCACACCCTAGTTCAGCATATGGGTCTACACAGGCCGAGGCCAGAACTCGATCTTCAGACCCCGGGGCTGCAAAGTGAACCCACTGAACCATCCCGGCTTCCCCCACTCTTCCATTTTTAAAGAAGGACACATTTATATGCTTAGCAGTTTGGATAAACTAAATGCTCACTTCCAAAGACACTGCCACTTCTGTGGCTATTTGAAAAAGAAAGTTTTATTACATGATTTTGATATGTTTAGAATTATTTTTCTAATGCCAAATCCTTTGAATTACTGTTTGTAATGAAACAAACAGAGTGTACAGATGCCTTAAAGCTTGAAAAATTGTTCACCAGAAAACGCTTCATTTTAGTGAGAGTTGTCTCAGGAGGACAGATATCTCTAAACAATACTAATTCAGGGACTTGGCTAATAATTGGATATGAAAAGTACTACATTATTGCCAAGTTTTGGAGATGTTTGCACAATATCTAGATGATTGAATTATATACACAGCAAATCAGAGTGACAAATATCAATTACACAAATTAAATTCTTAAAAATTAAAACTTTATTTCTTTGCTAAAATAATCATGAAAAATTAGCATCATTTTGGTTTTGGCAATCTTCCCAAAAGCAAATAATATAAAATGTTGTTAAAGTGGTAAACCTTATTAATTTTATGTTTCAACTAACACCTCTATTGTAAAGAATAGTATATGTTAGTTAAGCACTCACAAGATTATCAGTAAAATTCAGTTTAACTCGGGGATGACTGGATAGCTCAGTGGTTGAATACTTGCCTCACAATCATGAGGTTCAGGGTTCAATTCCCAGTCTCATCTCATGCAACCCCATATGCTGAACTGCAGCACAACTGGTAACCACTGGATAACAAGGTGGCGAAGTTTCTTGCCTCCAATGTGGGAGGCCCCCCAATTCAGTTTCCTGCCCAATGTGGATCCACGTTCACCTGTAGGAAATGAAAGTATGTAACAATTAATAATGTATAATTGTGGAGACGCTCTGGCCCTTCCCTCCTTCTCTCTCTCTCTCTCACCTTCTCTCAAACAACAAAATAAATCTTAAAAAAAAAAAAATTCAGCTTAATTTAACTTGGCATTTTCACTGAGCGTGAAACAATTTTGTTCTGAAAAAAAAAAAAGGTAAACTAACAACAGAAATGGAGAGATAAAATTGTATATTCATAAGCCAACATTAGAGAGAAAATAAACAAAAAGAAATTCAAATGCTCTTTGACACAATTGGCATAAATGATGCTTACAGCATGAGTCATAAGTACAAAATCAAAATAGATGGGAGTGTTCATAGAGAAAAGACTAATAATTGTTCTTTAACGCACCTAGGACTTGCTGTGATAGACATTAGAGAAACATGTTATATAGTAAAAAGGGGGAAAAAATCATTATTTTTTCAAGGGATTTGATCTTAGTCATCCAAAGTTTGATGCACCTACTACAGAATATACACCATTGATTTTTTTTTTTTGATACCAGTTTAGATGAGTCATATTCTTCAGTATCATTACTTTGGAATAGCTGCATTTACACCACAAATTTACACAGTAATAGGGTAATCAGAGCCACACATAACTTCAAATGACTTACTCTGGATTCTGGAATTTATTATAAGGCTTTCTGGCAGGTTCACAACCCCCATTAAACTTTGTACATACAGGAAAAAGAAAAAAAAAGTTTTGGGCCAAAGTCCCAAGCACAAGAAGCACGAGAAGGATTCTAGTCAGTGTTACATCACTGGCATGAAGATGCAAGGGCCATAAAGGGTCAAAAAATGCATGCAAGCTCTAGATGCACAGAGCAGTCCTTGACTGACAGCCAGCAAGGAGTCAGCAACCTCAGTCCTATAACCACAAGAAACAGAGTTCTGTCAACAACAAGGATAAACTTTTTATTTTTTAAAGATTTATTTTTATTGTTTTTGAGAGAGAGAGAGATACAGAGACAGAGAGAAGGGGAAGGCCCAGAATAGTCTCCATAGTTGCACATCATTGGTTTTTCCACATAGTTTCATTCCACAAGTGGGCAGGGCTGCACAGGGCAGGAACCGGGCTGGGGTCTCACTCCGGTGAGAACCTAACTGGGGTCACTCCCCAGTTCAGCATATGGGTCCACATGGGCTGGGGCCGGGATTCGATCCTCGGTCCCTGGGGCTGCAAAGTGAGCGCTTAGCCCACTGAGCCATCCCGACTTCCAAAGAATAAACTTGTTTTATCCCCAGAATCTGCAGATGATAACAGCCCAGCTCACAACTGTGATACCCTTAGAAGAGACTCTGGCTATCCCATGCTGGTCTATTGACTTCCAGAACTGTGTTGGCTGTGGTCTTTTATCACATTGTCACCCAGGGGAGTCAACTATTCATTTAAGCATCACGTCAACTCACAAACCTGGACAACAGAGAGTCCTTGTCAATATTAATGTCAGAGGAAGCAATGAAAGATTGGGACCTGCCACTGAGGCTATAAAAATTCTATTTATTTGGATAATGAAATACTGACACATTTTCATTAAGTTTGCAAACTGATTTGGTGCTTCAAGTATTACATTGAAATTGGTGGGAAAAAATTAAAATGAAGTCAGAGTGGCATAATAGTGCTAACATGAAAAAAACGCAGTTGAAGTAAAAGACTACCCAGCAAGGTTATTATTTAAACCTCAAGGAGAGGTTAATCTGGGATGGCTCGGCAGGTTAAGCATTTCCCCGGGGTCCAAGGATTGAATCCCAGCCCCAGCCTATGCAAGCAGACCGGTCCGCTGAACTGGGGTGTGGCCCCACTTCAGTTCTCATTGGGGCAAGCTTCCCATGTGGGAGGCCTCTGGTTCCGCCCCCAGCTTTCAGGAGTGTGCCTCCCATGTGGGAGGGTCCTGGCCTGGTTCCTGCCCTGTGCTGCCGCCGCCCACCAGTATGGACCGAAACCATGTTAAAAATTGATGATGTATTCTGGGTGGTGAGCACATAATGCAATGCATAGGCGACTTAATGTAGAGTTGTATACCTGGAAACTGTAATTGTTACCAACCAATGTCATCCCAATAAATTTAACAATAAAAAAGAAAAAGAAAAAAAGAAAACTGATGATGTACAACTATGGAGACTGCTCTGGGCTCTTCCCCTTCTTTCTGTCTCTTTGTGTCAAATACAATAAAATAAATCTTAGAAAACAAAACAAAACACAGCACTTTTTTTTTTCCATGTGCATAAAAGAATTCCCTAGCTTTCTAAAAACAGACATGTTCCAAGTGTCTTGTTGGCAAATGCCCACTGAGAATAATATAAGCATTCAAAAACTTTGAGGAAATTCCCTTATTTACTGCCAGAATCTTTTCTTTTTCCAAAAACTATATGCAGCTCCTGGATTGATTTTATAATTTCAACATCATACACATAAGTTTGCAACCAGAAACACGAGCTTTTCATATTGGGCTTTCAGCCAAATTTGTCTTCTTAGGAACACTTTAATTTAAAATATTAACATATTGTGAGAAGTTCGAGCAGCCACATGTCTGCAAAACAAATGATTCAATAATTTCTCAGGCATTCTCACAAAGGAAATGTAGACGTAGAACCTGAAGTAAGAACAAATGAAGAGACTTAAAAGTACTGGAATTCCAGGTACAGATATAATGAATGATATGTTCTGTCCTCTCATATTTATTCACATTCCTCTGAAGATTGCCTTGGGGGCTATTTGTTTTGAAATCCTATAACCGTTAATACTTGGAAATTACACTGGAGAAGTGCTTTCCCTATTTCAGGTCATGTTTAATCCTAAAATACTGAAAGTCAATTAGGGTCTTTTATTTTAACTATGCTAATTCTGTTGGTTTATTTGTTGTCAGTGATTTTTGCTCAGAGACTTCTTTGAAAATCTGATATTATCTCTGAACTCTCTGCTAAGAAAAATGCATGTGTGATGTGGGCTGCACAGAAGTTTCCATTTGTCAACTCCCTGAAACCTATTCACGGATGATATGACTGTAAGGTTGGGGAGGGCACTTCCTCTTTGGCTTCATCCTTTTACCGAGAGGCTTCTGAAGCCACCAAGTGCCCTCTCATTGCTGCTGCTGCTGCTGGTTCTGCTCCCTGCTCACACCATTTCCCCACCCAAGTGGCCACCGAAGTGCCATACTCCTGCCTGTGGGGGTGGTATTTGCATGACTTTTACTGAAATCCAACAATGCGGCCCAGGGTCACATTATCCCACTCTAGACGCACCCTATTGAAAAACAAACCATGCTCTATTATATTTGCCTCAAAGCATCACTACTTAGAAAAATCTCCGGGGGACATTAGAAATGCTATGTCTCATTGCTGGTACATACTTGGCATCAAATAAATAAATACTGAAGGGAATGTATAACGAAAACACAGGATTTGCAATATTATTGTTATTTCTTGTGTTAGTATAATCTCTCGACAATGTTGCCAGTAAATGCATGGAGTCTAGGTCATACAAGAGTATCACAGTCTCCAAAGTAGATATCTGGAAAATGTTATTTAAATGTGGCAACTTGTAAAATATCTTTTCCATCTCTTAAATTTCAATTTCTGACAAAGTTAATTGAGAAAGTTTGTTGAATACATATAATTATTAAAATGGTAAACTTGACTTCACACTAGTAAATATAGAAATAGATATTGTTACTCTGTATTGTGAATCTTTGATCCCAAAAGACATTAAACTGAAAAATACAGTGCATATTTCAAGTATGAATATTAGTGTATGAACTTAAGAGAAGGGGGTGGTTACCAGAGAGGAAGGGGGAGGGGAGGATGAAGAGGTAAAGGGGGTCAATATCTGGTTAAGGAAGAAAATTAGAATTTGTTTCCTTCTATAACCATATATTTGGCAGTAAGCACATAATATAATATACAGATGATATATGATAAATTATACATCTAAAACTTGTGTAATGTTATTAACCAGTGTTATCCCAATAAATTTAATTATTAAGAAAAAAAAGAAAGACAAAGAAAAAGTCATTTGCAAAGAGATGTAAAGACGATGGTCACATTTAAGGTTTTCATTCCTTACAAGTCTCATAATGGAGGTAAATGCTTTTAGCCCAGAGAGAGAAAGAACTAGAAGTTATTACACTATTCCTGTTTATTTTTCCAGAAGTTTATGAAAAAGTTTTACTCATTCATGGAACAAATTTAAGTAGTACTATGTGTTAGACACTGCTTTATATAGAAGATACAGTGCTGGATAAGCAAAATAGAAATTATACTTTCAGGTGTTTTACAGTCACATGGGAAATACAGATAAATGAAGAAGCAGTTACCTGGCGACAAATGCTAGAACTGGTGCCTTACTCTTCTGAAGTGCCAACTAAGATTAAAAGTTGATAGACATTTGAGTGCTTCCCTCACAATGGCGGTGTCCTGAGTTTGATTCCCGGCCCCGGCCCGTGCAAACCCACATGCTGAACTGCGGCACAACTGGTAACCGCTGGGATGGCAGCGAAGGTTCTCACTCCCATGCAGGAGGCCCCAGTTTGGGGGCCACACCTCTACCTGTGTGGAATGAAACTATGTCACAACTAATGATGTACAACTATGGAGACTGCTCTGGGCCCTCTCCCTTTCTCTCTCTCTCTCTCTCTCTCTCTCTCTCTCTCTCTCTCTCTCTCTCTTTCTCACCTTCTCTCAAACAATAAAATAAATCTTAAAAAACAAAAAAAGATGATAGACATTAGGCAAAGGAAGAGGATGATTAAAGTAGAGAGATTAGTGTGCACAAAGACCCAGAACTGAGAGTGAATGTGTGAAAAAGTGAAATCAATTCAGTCTGGTTGAAAGGCAGAATGTGAGATGATACTACTAGAAATGAAGCTGGAGAGGTAATTAATCAGGGGACAAAGTAAGAAGGGTGTTGAGGCTCTTGTTAAAAAAATTTAATTTTATCCATAAAAATGGAGAGATATTGAAGAGTTAGTAGTAGAGCAGCAGCATCACCAGATTTACATTTAAAATATTCTGGCTGCAGCCTGAAAAAAAATGTCTCCACAGAAAGTCCAGAGAACCAAGCAAAAGGAAGGAGATCAGTATCACAAACCTGTTTGATAACTGTAGTTCTCTTTTTCTCATCAGTCACTGAAGTATTGCTTTAGGTATATCATAATTACTAGTCACTTGTAGTTGCTGTTCAGTGGCCAAGTGCACGCTGTGGGCCATATGTCAAAGGTGAAATGAGTAATAGTCATCCATCAGGAACCAGCATGTTGAGTAAAACAGCCATCAGCTATTCTGGTGGGAGAACAGTTCCATGGATGGTTTAATTACATGATGTAGAGGGCAATAAATATTTATTAAGGCCTGCAGTGATCTAAAGCAGAGATTTTTAAGGTTGAAATTTATTTCTTTTGAGAGAGAAGGTGAGAGAGAGAGAGAAGGGGTGGGGAGGGCCCAAAGCAGTTCCCATAGTTGTATATCATTAGTTGTGACATGGTTTTATTCCACACAGATGGATATGGGGCCACATGGGATGGGAACCAAACTGGGGCCTCCTTCATGGGAGGCAAGAAACTTTTCCACTGAGCCATCCCAGTGGTTACCAGGTAGGCCACAGTTCAGCAAATAGGGTTGCATGGGCCGGGGCACCTGGACCTAGTGATTGGGAGGCAAGCACTCAACCGCTGAGCTGTCTTTGCATCCCCTCAATGCTATACTTTAAAAACACTTGAGGGAACTTGAAAAAGGATAGATGCCCAGTTTTACTCCAAACAACTTAAATCAGAATCTCTGTATTAAAATTCAGATATTGTTTTAAACTATTCAGTATTATTTTTAAACTATCAGTTATTCTACTGTGCAGACCAAGTCATGAGCTTATGTTCAATAGAATTTTAATGGCTGACTCAAGGTGTGAGGTATATGGGATTCAAGGCATATGTACTCTATGTTACCTAATAAAGGATTGAGCTATGAATTCATGTGCTTAAAGACCTTAGAGTGTCTTCTTGCACACACAGCAGTCGCAGGAAACTGTCACATATGTGTACAGGTAGGAAGGGCACATATTAAAGAAGACTTTTGTTGGAAAAAATAATTTAAAAATTTTGTTGCTAAAACTCGGTGAACAGAGGGTATAAATAACCAAAATTGTTTTTTTACAGGTCTAAATTCATCATTTAAAAAGCTATATAAATATTTGAGAAAGAAAAGAAACAAAAGCATGTATAGAAGGGTGTTTGTGGTAGATAGACAGAAGGAGAAAGAAGAAATAAAAGATGAGAGAGAAGTGAATGAGAAAAGACTCGATGAAGAGAGTAAAACATTCACAAAGCAGGTTTTCCTGGCTACAGCTCATCATTTGATTCTCTAAGTATTTAGACTTAACACAGAAGCATGTCACTTTCATGTCTTATCACTTAATAATCCTGCCACAATGATCAGCCACATTCTTCAAGAGGTTATTCTAATTTCTGGGAACTGAAACACTATTTTCACCTAATAAATATTAAATAACTGCAAGCATCCCAGGAAATATCTCTTCAGACAACACTGAAGCTTTCATGATACTTAATTCCAAAGTTAACAGTAATATCTACTATTTATGTTCTAGGTTTTATTTGTCAGGTTGCTATGCAACCCAGTGTTTTATGTATTATTAGTTCCATTTTCTAAATAATGGAACCAAAGGCCAACTTTTTCCCCCAAGATCTAAGCTGTCTGAATCCAAGACTTAAATTCTTAACCATTCAGCTGAACTGCCTCCCACAGGGGACTTTCTCAAAAGAAGCAGCACAAAACAACAGTCTTTTTCATAGCTTCATAATAACAAGGATAAGAGGTATTAAAGAGCATCTCTAGTGTGTCAGTCAATGACATTTGAAATATACATAAGTATGTATATACATTAATCAAAGCCAGGAAAGAGTTGTGTTTCTGAAAACTTTGCCGCTTAATGAAAAGCCATTTAACTTTTTGAATGGATTGCTCCTTTGATTCGTACAAACATAAAAATAGATATAAATCCTGTATTCTTATCTCTCTCATAAAATTGAAACCAAATGAAACTTATAAACAACAAAAAAATGCATTAACAATATTAATTTAACACAACAGCTGATGTCATTTTCCTAAACCCAGCACTGTCAATATGAACATCATACTAATATTTCAACCTTTTGTTCATACAGGAAATCATCAAGTCATTTGGCTTTCCCATGACATGAGGAATGCACTATTTAAATGTTAAAATTCTTATTTTATAAGACTTTGACAATTATAATAACTGTCTATGCACTAGAATCCCTGGAAAAGAAACTCACATGGATAACCCTGCACCAAAAACCTATTGAAAAGCTGCCTCCTCCCCGTTTAGTATAGGGGTGCTACGTCACGTTTCTCTTTTCCCATCGAACACGACCTCCTCTGAGATTTATTTTCTCATCACTAGGCTTTTGTAACTAACAGCCATTGAAAATAACAGTCTATAGTCATAAAACTTAGTGCAATGAAAGGTTAATGTTTTCACCAAAGAAGGAAGAAAAACTAGAACATAGATAGAAGTTAGGGGAGGAAGAATTTAAGGCAATCATTTTTTGGAAGGTATGCTCTTCTTTTGCACCATTTTATTCACCAGTTTTTAACCTCAAAAAGCACTTAAAAAAAATGCTAAAACATAGAAACCACTTTGAGGGGATGCCAAGATAGGTCAACAGGCTGAGTGCTTGCCTTGTAACTGTGAGGTCCAGGGATCAAATCCCAGCCCCAACCTGTACAAACCTATATGCTGAACTGAGCCACAACTGATAATGGCCAGGATGGCAGCGAAGGTTCTCGCCTCCCATGTGGAGGCCCTCAGTTTAGTTTCTGTCCCACATGGCTCCACATTCACTTGTGTGGAATGAAATTCTGTCACAGCTAATGATGCACAACTATGGAGACTACTGTAGGCCCTTCTCTCTCTCTCTCTCATACACACACACACACACACACACACACACACACACACACACACACACCTCTCAAACAATAATAAATCTTAAAAAAAAAAAAAAAGAAACCACTTTGAGAGCAAAACAGTTGTATACAAGGATATTTTAAACTACAGAAACAGTGCATGCACAAAACAGACTCAAGAGTCATTCATTCCCTTTCACACATCTTTCACTTGCTGTGTGTACACATAATACAATTTTGCATTCAACCAAACATTGTTATAAATAATATTCTCAAACTAGAACCTCTTATGTCATGTCTATTGATGAGTATGTCTTTGCCTGGAAAAATATTGTTGAAATATCACTTATTACAGTATGCAAGTATTATAAGTACATGGAGGTCAAAATAGTCATCACACTATGAAAGAAAGAAGTCATTCATAAAGAGGTAAATGTTTCAAGAAATAGTATGACAAAACATTATTAATAAATAACTATTATAAGGAGAAAAATCTGAATTCCCTGTGGTCTTCTAGGACAAATTGCCTTCTAGGGTAAGGCTTTGGGGATCAGATTGCCCAGTCCAGAGAATGCAGGAAATACTGAAGAATTCAAAGACTGGGGCATGACAATGAATTTTCTGTCACTAGTTACTTTATTAATGAAATTCTGAAGAGGGAGACAGGAATGTGGGTCTGCAGCCTGTCTCTCTCAAATCCAAGTCAACCACCATTTTCTTTTACTAGTAGGGCAGATTCTAAAGCCACCAAAGTACAACAAGCATGGCCACTGTTCTTCTAAGACCCTGATGGAGAAAATGAGCATAAGTCTTAGTTCCTCTGGTACCAGAGGAGAACTTTGAGTCCTGGAGTTGAGAGTCCTGGATCATAGAGTTCTTGGGGATTCAGGAGAGACAGGGCCACAAAGCTTAACGGAGGTAATACAAAGACACATAAAAGAATATTGGCCAAGATGTTAATGCTACATCAGGGTGAAGAGCTTTCATTTCATTTTAACTTTCTTATATGTATTTGTAGGGGCAATTTTTTATTTTTATTTTTTATGATGAACTGCATTACTCCTATACTGAAAAAAAATCAAAACCTAATTCTTTTATAAAATAGAATTTAAACAGAAAAAATTAATTTATTAAAAAGTTTAAAAATCTCAAGTTCTTGGCTCAACCCAATGACATTTAGAAACCCAGGGACTTTCTAAAACCATTCAAAATGAGTCCCTAGCTCAGACAGCTGCAGGGCTGAAGTAACCAAAGAATCAAACTATTTCTGGGTAACTCAGTTGTTTGTTTTTAAGCTAAATCAATTAAGCTCCCCAAATAATACATACACGTGTCTTAAAATGTTGTGTGAATTTTAGATTAAGTTGTTCCAGTATTGCCAAAATGTTTATAGCAATGATACAACAAAACTATAAATAGACACTTTTGAGTATTTCATATATTTCATTATTAAAGTTTTATATTTGCTAAAATACCTGCTTTTATTAATCTATCTAGTACTAATAGGTGTACTTGCATCATGTTCTTTAGTTTATTAGTATAAAATGTAGCAATAACTACATATAAATATAATAATAACTAATAATAAATATAATATACTCAATAAATTGAGCATCTACCTATGGCAAGCATGGTGTTAGACAAATTACATATGTCATTTCATTTTTTGACCTTAAAAAGCCTTACAGGTTTGATTAGGTCTTTACTAATTTATAAATGAGAAAATGAGGCTCCCAGAGAATAAAGATCTTTCCTAACTTAACACAGTTTGTGGCTGGCAGATACAAGATTCAAACTGCAGTCAACTAGAGTGGAAAACCAGTACATTCTACTACCCCATGTGGTCTGTGGCATTTATAGGACAATTAGTAACTCTAATGACTGATTTTGCCATATTTCTCAATAGAAATTATTCAAAATTAAAATTATTAATTCATTTTTTTAGACTGAGTTCTTGAAATAGTGAATAGTCAACTTAATATTCAGCTTCGTTATCTTATCATGCTGTGATATACCCTGGCTTTAGGACATCTCTTTGCTGAAAAATATTTTAAAAATATACTTTTAATACCCTAGAGGAATCTACAATGTAGGAAATCCAAAAATAAATCAAAGTAATTAACTTTAAAAAATTAAAAGGATAGACTGGGACAGAGGAATAAAAGCTCCAAATACTTCATAACTTCATTTTGAGGTTTAGCTTTGATTCTATTTTAATGAAAAGTCTTATAACATAATTCAAAGACCCAGAAATCAAATCCTTGCAAATATTCTTTGTTTTGAAATTCTTTAAAGTTAATTTTCATACTGAACTGTCAAAAAAGGAGCTATCTTTACCTTCAGACATAGTAGCTCTATCTATTTACGTGGCCATTGCCAATGTATAAGTCACTGAGTTAGATTATGACATGCCTCAAACATTTCATACTACTTAGCCCCTTACTTCAGTAAACAGATAAGGAAAAATTCACCTTCTACAAGCCAATCATTTTAGCTCCAATGTCGTATTTCACATAACCAAAAATGTTGCATTTCTTAAATTGTCTGGATACTAAATTCAAAGGATCTATACAAGTCAGGAGTCATGATTTAGAAAGAAACAACCCTTCTATAAAAACTCTTTCCTCCTTACTGCTATCCTGAAAAATCTGGCTAACTGCCAAATCGAAAATTTTAAAAACTGAAAATGCAATCCCTGTTGTTTGAATTGTAATCCTTAGCATGTACATATGCACGAGGCCACTCCAGTGATTCACAGATAACACTACAAATCACAATTACAGCCAAAAAACCAGTTTTTAATAAAATGTGATTAGTCACATGTATAAATCCCATTTTAGCAATGTGGTATTAGCCTCTTCCTAATGCTTCTTTTTCTTCCTATCCATCATCCCCTTCTTTTTCTTTTCTGTCAAAGCTCACAGTCCTTTCAGATTTCAGCCAAAATTTGAGAGTAAAATGTCGCATGCCTGGAGAAAAGCATTTGACTTATTTTCAGTTATTTGAAGGCAATTTTAGATAAGAACACAAAATTAAGTATGATTTGTGGGTATTTTTACATTGGTCTGGGGAAAAAATGCAAATCTGGAAGTGTTTTGACAGGGCCCACCATTTAATGAAAATCTTGACCCTTCTAATTTGTGAGAGATGGAGGACTTTTAAAAGTGTTTGTTGGGGAAAGCTGGGATGGCTCAGCGCTCGCTTTGCAGCCTTGGAGACCAAGGATCGAATCCCGGCTCCAACCCAGGCGAACCCATATGCTGAACTGGGGTGCCAGTTCAGTTCTTGCCGGAGCCTATGTGGGAGGCTCCCGGCCCAGTTCCTGCCCTGCGCAGCCCCGTGCCCACCTGTGGAGGGAAACTATGTAGAAAAACCGATGATGTGCAACTATGGAGACTGTTCTGGGCCCTCCCCCTTCTCTCTGTCTCTGTAGCTCTCTCTCTCTCTGTGCCGACTCAAAAACAATGAAGACAAATCTTTACAAAAATAAAAATAAGTTTAAAAGTGTTTGTCTAAATTATAGGAAGGACCAATTTAACGGTTTTGTTAAAAAATAAATTTAAATAATTACATTAGAATAGCGTCAGAATCTTTAATCATTTATATTTGAAATTAACTTCTCTTTTAAAATTAAATATATGTTTCGCTTCCTTTTTGCTCCAAAGATTGGGCTTAGCTGAGGTTCCTGCCCTGCACGGTCTCTGCTCACCTGAATGAAACCATGTCGAAAACTGATGATGTACAACTATGGAGACTGTTCTGGGCCCTCCCCCTTCTCTCTGTCTGTCTCTGTCTTTCTCTGACTCTGTCAAAAAATAAAATAAATCTTAAGAAAAGAAAAAAAGATTTGATGGAATAAATATTTGGTCATTGACTTGTGAAATAATTTAAGTGAATTTATGTGTATAAACTTTTCCTATAAGTTAAGAAATTCAAACACAAGAAATAAGACCTTCTTGTTCCGGAAGACTAAAGTAATATAAATAAACATAGGATGAATAAAAAGTAATTAAATACTCACTGAAATTAGACATATAGTGATAGTTTTTGGTTTCTTTTAAACAATATGTAAGATGTCCTCCAGGCAATATTGTAAGAAATTCACCCTGTAAACCCAATGAAGAGACTGAAGAAAGTAAAACATTTCCTATGTGTTGATTTAACAAATGTTTATTAAACTCCACACAAAATTTGAAGTGATACAATGCCTGCAGTCCTAGAGCTCTCATGGGACAGGAGATATGTATACAAATGCACCAAATGTGTAAGTACCACAAGTGAGGGATTAAAGAATACAATCGGATCACAAAGTGGAAATACATATGCCTAGAGATGTTGCAGAATATTTCATAGAGAAAATACATTTTAGCTGAAGAACAAATCATTACAAGGAACTCCCTAGACAGTTGTGGGGAATGCAGTTGCAAAGATGTAGAAGAAAAAAGAACATACCATATTTTGAAAAACTAAATGTTTCAATAGAGCTACAGCATAAAACAGGGAGGTGATAACAATTTACCTATTATATTAAGGGTACTTAGGAGTCATAGAAATATTTTTATTAATTTTTTTTTTTTTTGCTGTTAACTAAATTAATTCCCATTTATCAACTGAAATGTTCAAATGGGGAAAACAAAGAAGAAAATTAAACTTGCTTTCTGCCCTATCAACAAATAATCATGTGGCTTGACACATGATATATACTGTATTTTCCAGCGTATAAGACGACCGGGCGTATAAGACGATCCCCTAATTTTACAGTTAAAACATAGGTTTAGGCATATATTCGCTGTATAAGACTACCCCCCCCTACTTCCAAGGCAACACCAGTTCTTTTTTTAATTAAATTTTTAATGAATGACATTTTTCGAACATACCGTAATATACCGTACATTGATATGATAAATGGAAGGTCTCTTCACAAATGGCAATGCCATGAACTTGACCGAGAAACAAGAAATCCAAAAGAGAACATTAACAACGATGGCATCATCTGGAAAGAAAATTACATGAAGAACTTGCAGAAAACGCTTTTGTGACTGACTGGGATGAGAAGAGGTTTTTCTAGGCAGAGGAGCATTGTGAGCTTAAAATCCTTCAAAATCCTCATCATGTTCTTCTTCTGACATCATAAGTTCATCAATGACCTCTTGTGGTACATTTGTAAGACAGTCATCATATGGATCAAATTCCGAATCAGATGGTGTGGCTTTAGCTTCGGCTTCCCCTTCATCTTGCCACAAGAAGTCATC
>PVKE010014997.1:0-34107 GCA_004027555.1 Craseonycteris thonglongyai
CCCACCCCCACCCCCACAGACAATATTATAACAATTGGCCTATTTGATTAAAAAAAATGCAGCTGATTAAACTTTTGGGAACTCAATATTAGGGTTGGCCAAGAGGAATGAGTGTAATGTTTTAGTAAGAAAATGTTATCCTGACAAGAATGTTTTAAAAGTGAGATCATTGTTAGTTTTGGATGTATTGCCATTATAATTAGTCATGGTTTAAAAATGAAGTAACTTGAAATATCATCATAAAGTATTGTTTGATCTGAAAGAAGACACTGAACATTTTTGGTAATTTTTAGCATGCTCCCTCATGTGATTCATTTAATTTGTGGAATTTAGCTTACTGAAATTCTTAAGCTAGATTTTCCCAGTGCCTCTAATAGATGAATTAACTATTTTATTCTTTGTAAGAACTATTTTAGTATATTATTCTTCATTGTGTAACTATATATCATTTTAAACAACCATCTTGTAAAAACTGGTAAAATTGAGAGTAATTATTTACTTTACAAAAAGGTATATTAACTTTTTTTTAAATGCCACTATACTAACTTTTAAATTAGATTGAAGTTACAAAACAAGTATACTAACACTTGTCCAGAATAAATGGATTATTTATGTTTTGAGGAACAAGGGTGTTAATGGTCTGGTAGTATGAAAGATGATGTAGTGTTCAAACAGAACTAAGGAATTACTCAGCTTTTGAATATAATTTTTTTATTAATTCATTTAATGATCTTGGAAATGATTATTAAGCAGTTATATCATGTGGTACATTGAATTCAAATGTTAATAAGTCATGATCCATGCATTCAGAATTCTTGCAGTGGTAAAATATGGTCACTCTGTACCTGTTTTAACAGAAAAAAGTTCCTTAATTTTGAACTATTTCTTAGTGAAATATTAAGGTAGTAAGCATAGTATAGAGGCACTTGGTAGCTACAGGCAAATCAATTACAATGTCTGAACTTGAGTTTCTTTATCTGAAAATATGAACCAAAATTTCTGTCCTAACTACCTCAAGTAGTTATTGTAAACCTTTAAAAAGATACTGCTTGTCGAAGTGCCTTAAATTACACATAAGTAGTTGTAGTATCATAATTTTTGTGTGTCTGTAATTTTAGACATTTTCATGCTTCTACCACTTCACCACATTTATTATTTCATTACAAAAGTAATATAAACCCGAGAAACAGAATCTAGAAGAGAAAACGTCATTCACAGTTCAACCAATCTAAATCAATACCTTTTATAATTTTGAACTGATATTCTTCCAGGTTTTTATATAAAAATCACTTTAGGGTATATTTAAATATTCATAATCTATACATTCAACTTTTTTTTTAGAGCTATTGCAGCTATTCAGAAAATCATTGTAAGGATCACATTATCAACTGTGTCTGTCATAGTTCATTTAACCATTTATTTATTGGAAATAGAGGCAAATGTCCTACAGTTTTACCTTAAAGTAGTTAAGGAAATGATGTCTTAGTTACAATTATTTCTCAAAGCCTAAGAAAAAAAATTTAAGCATGTACTTTGGTCATCCATACTGTTAGCCTATTCTGCCACACAGAGTGCTTCATAAACATGCCACTTCTCCAAAGCACTCAATACAAATGTAAGCAGCCTGTAACATAGTTGTTTCCTGTGCACACTAATAGCAGTATTTTATATTCCATTATGTATTGAAATGATGCTGTTACTGAAGTAAAGAATACTCAAATGTTTTTAGTGGTCAGTGGGAATAAATTACAATAAATTACAATGTTACTCCTAAAAATAAAACCAGGGGATGCCAGGATAGTTCACCAGGTTGAGCGCTTGCTTGCAACTGTGAGGTCCGGGGATCAAATCCTGACCTCAGCCAATGTAAATCCATATGTTGAACTGTGGTGGTGAAGATTCTCCTCCTATGTTGGGAGGCCCCCAGTTTGGTTCCCACCCCATGTGGCCCCACATCTACCTGTGTAGAATGAAACTATGTCACAACTAATGATGTAAACTTTGGATACTGCTCTGGGCCCTACCCCCTTTCGCTCTTTCTCTGACACCTCTCAGAAACAATAAAATATGTGTTTAAAAAAATAGAAAATAAAATGAAAATGTTTTTTTATTCTCTTTCATTTTTTATTTCCCTGCTTTTCACCACCCACCATTTCAGATTTTTGTTTTTGACTCTGAAATATTTTTTTTATTGTTAAATGTATTGGGGTGACATTGGTTGGTAACAATTACATAGTTTCCAGGTGTACAATTCTGCATAACATTGTCTGTGCATTGCATTATGTGCCTAACACCCCAAATTAGCTCTTTTTACATAACCATACATATATTTGATGCCCCCCACCCGCGGCTCTCCCATCCCCCTCCTCCCTTACCCTCAGGTAATTACTAAACTATTGACTGTGTCCATGAGTTTTTGTTTCTTTGTACCTTTCAGTTTTATATTCCACCTATAATGAGGTCATATGTTTCTTGATTTTTCAGTCTGACTTATTTCACATAATAAGATGGTTTCACGGTCCATCCATGTTGTCACAAATGGCTGTATTTCATCTTTTCTTATTGCTGAGTAGTAGTCCATTTTGTAAATATACCACAACTTCCTTTTGGATGACTTTAAATGCATGTAGACTATGTATCTATTCATCTAATACCTTGACTTCCTTGACTCCAGTGACCCTGTTCTCTCACTTCTTTCAGTCATCCACCCCATGATTGTATTCTAGAACTTGTCATTACTAATAATTGCACACCCTCTAAAATTTTGGTGGTAGGTATTCATATCACTATAGTCACCACCTCCCACATTTCCAGTTTACTCCCTTCAGTGCTCTGACTTCAACTTGGCTTAGACTCCATGATTTGCCCTTTTATGCTTGCCTAGCATTTCTCTCCCTTTGTCATATGTACCTTGGAAAAACTGCAACTTTGGTTATATTTTACTTTTAACTCCTCTGCATCTGCATTCATGAAAAACAGATGAGGAAGCTGACAGTAAAGTGTCATACTAACTGGTCTCACTTTAGACACACAGTCACTTACTTTGATTGAGTTCTCAGTATAACTGAGAATCCTACTACAGTTCCATAGTCTTCCACTGTTATCTCTCTTGAGAGTATTTTGCAAGGTGTTACTCTCTTCTGAAACCTCCAGTACTCATCTTCTCCACTCTTTCTTTAAACCTGATGACTGTTTCATTCATCATTGATACCAATGAAGCAATGAGAAGAGACTTGCATATTCTCCAGCTACAAAATCTACGAGCATTTGGATCTTTATTTGCTGCTTTCCTTCATTGTGAACTGCCTTTGCCTCTTCTAAGGCAAACTACTTGTGCACAAGATCCCATCTTCTCAATGATTCAAAAGTCTGTTGCTACACATATACCCCTTCCCCATGCTACATCATGCTGAAATTCTTCCTATTTCTACCGCCCATTTCACAGCTATCCTTTACAGAAAAGAGTTTTTTATATTCCCTATCTCTTTCTCCCCTCCCATTCTCTTTTGAACCTTTTCAGTCAGACTTCCATCCCAACCTATAGAAACTGCTCTTGTCAAGGTCAACAGCAATCTACATGTTCTCAAAGCTTGTGGTCAGTTGTCAGTATTCCTCTGCCTGGACCTTTTAGCATTATTTAACACAATTGATTGCTCTCCTTGAAACATTTCTTAACTTGCCTTCTAAGATACAACTTTCATAGTTTTTAATAAGATGGTTTCAAGATGCTGGGGCACATATTTAGTGACTATTCCTTATCTTTCTCCTTTGTTCATTGTTCTTCAGCTTAATCTGAAGTGATGGGAGTACTTGTGTCCCATTATTCAGCCCTCAGACTTCATCTAAGTTCTGACTTTCATTAAACTTTATCTATGTACTGGTAACTCCCAAATTTCATTCTCTAATACTTTTTTCCCTCCTAATTCCAGATTCATAGATCCAGCTGTCTAGCCTTCATTGCACCTAGCTATCAAAAAATAATCTCAAACTCAACTTGCCCAAAATTAAATAATTACTTCTCATATCTATTTTTTCTCTTAGTCAGCCTAACTATTATTAATGACAATTCCAGTCTTCTAGTTGCTTAGGCCAAAAACCTTAGAGTTGTTCTTGACTTTTTTCTTTATTTTATGTTTCATGTCCTCCTTGGGTCAACTTTAAGAATATATCAAGAATTTTACCCCTTCTCACCACCCCCACCAACTACCACCCTATTCCAGGCCTGTATCAGCTCTTGACTATTAAATTACAATCACTTTCTAGCTGATATCTTAATTTTTATTCTTGGCTCCTGCAGTTTGTTCTTCACATGGCACTCAAAGGGATCAAAAATACCAGTCAGATCATAACACATTGCCCAACACCTACCATTTGTTTCCCACTTCAGACTTCAATTCAGTGTCCTTATGCCCTACAGTGTACTGTAGTGTATAGTGTTTACCCCCTGTTCACCTTTTGGACATCTCATTCTGTTCTTCCTTTCTCTCACTGTACTCTAGCCACGCTGACCTTTGTGTCATTTGTCAGACACAGCATCACTTTCCTGAAGCAGTTAGCCACTTATTGTCAGAAGCCAATAGATGTTTCCAAAAGTCTACATATAAATCTGAAATTGTGCTAATTATATTATTGTGCTAATTATTAAATATATTCAGATATAACTTGAAACTTTACTCACGCATTGTTTGTTAAAATTTTACCAACCAGGGGAAGCCGGGATGGTTCAGGGGATTGAGCACTTGCTTTACAGCCCAGGGGACCAAGGATTTGAATCCCGGCCCTGGTTCGTGTGGACCCATATGCTGAACTGGGGTGTGCTTGCCATGCGGGAGCCTCCCACTTCGAATCTCACCCCCTGATTCAGCCCCTGGTTCAAGGGGGCATGCCTCCCATGTGGGAGGACCCCAGCCCAGTTCCCACCCTGCTCAGCCCCTGCCCACCTGTGTGAAATGAAACCACCTAAAAAATGATGACGTACAACTGTGGAGACTGTTCTGGGCCCTTCCCCTTCTCTGTGTCTCTGTCAAAAAACAATAAAATAACTCTTTTAAAAAATGTACCAGGAGAGAGGCGCCAGCTGGGGCCTTAAAGGGCCAGGCTGGGGGTAGGCAAGCCTGGAAATAAGGGGCAACCTCGGTGCAGGCCCCTCGTGGGACCGCGATCTGGGGGAGATGGCAGCGTTCCACAGGAGCTCCGGGTAGGCCCGAGTGGTCTTGATATCTATTGTCCGCGCCCGCAGGGGCCCGTGTGGGGCCGGGCCGGCAGCTGAGCACAGGACCTTCCCCACCAGCGCTTTCAAGCTGCCACCTACACTGGTGATCGCGGACAAGCACCAGCCTCCACGCCAGGAAACCAGGTTCTTGAGTCCTGAATTCATTCCTCCAAGGGGGAGAGCAAATCCTCTGAAATTTCAAATAGAAAAGATATGTTAGAAAGGAGAAAAATACTCCACATTCCAGAATTCTATGCTGGAAATATTCTTCGTGCAACTACTGCTGACCCATATGCCAGTGGAAAAACCAGCAATTTCTGGGGATTTGCATCCAGAGATCAGGAGCAGGACTTGGAGCTACTTGTATCCTTAGGAATACTATCGAAGGACAAGGTGTTGAGATTTGCTTTGAACTGTACAATCCTAGAATCCAAGAGATCCAAGTGATCAAATTAGAGAAATGGTTGGATGACAGCTTGCTGTACTTACAAGATGCCCTTCCTGAATACAGCACTTTTGATATTAATATGAAGCCAGTAGTACAAGGACCTACCCAAGGAGTTCCTTCCTGCTAATCAGCTGACAGTAAAAATGACGCCTAAGCCCTGGTCCAAACGTTGGGAACATCCAAAATTTAATATTAAAGGAATCAGATTTGATCTTTGTTTAACTGAAGAGCAAATGAAAGATGCTCAGAAGTGGAGTCAGCTGTGGCTTGAGTTTGATATGATGCGAGAATATGACACTTCAAAAATTGAGGCTGCGATATGGGATGAAATTGAAGCATCGAAAAAATCATCCTGATCTGAGAAGGAATTTAGCTACTTGTAGCTGATATACTGACTCACAAAGGTTTTTTTTTTTAGAGACCAACTTTATTTCATAGATAAGGACATAGTCATTAAAGCAGTTCATTCATTATTTTATGAAACTACTTAAAATAGAATTAGCACATCAGTTTATTTGCACTCCCCAGTTCAGCATATGGGTCCGCACAGACCAGAGCCAGGATTTGATACTCGGGCTCCGAGGCTGCAAAGCAAGCGCTTAACCCACTGAGCCATCCCAACTTCCCTATAATAACCACTTTCAAAAACCATCATTCACTTATTTAGATTACTTGCCAAGATAGCCTCAAAATAAAATTTTAAAAAGAGCCTATATTCCTATACTTTTTTTCTCTAACTTGTTGGAAGGTAACCATTAAAGTCTCTTTTCATTGTATACTGATAGACCCACTTTAATCTTGGAGAAAGGGCAGTGGAGTGATACAAGATCTAAAGCTGTGTAAATGTATGATCAGCTCATAAGTACGTGTGCTTGTAACACAATGTTTTCACTGTCAGATTACCTTCAATATTCTAGTAAATTTACCCCCAGAAATAAAGCAAAGCAATATTAATACATTCAATATGTATATTATAAAAATTTTTATTGTGGTAAGATATATATATCTATCTATATATATATAGATAGATAGATAGATATATCACAAAAGTTTTCATTCTGGTCATTTTAAAATGTGACTGGATTTAATTTAAAATGTGACTGGCATTAATTACACTCACAGTTTTTTGCAGCTGTTGTCAGTATCTCCAAAACTTTGTCATCATCCCAAACAGAAACTAAACATTAAGTGATAACTCCTGATTTCTCTGTACTGTCAGAATTTAATCCATTTATATTTAAAGTTATTAGTGTAATGAAGGGCTCTTACCATTTTGTTGTTTTCTTTATGTCTTGTGTCATTTTTGTCTCTTAGTGTTCCCATTACTGCTTCTGTGTTAAAGCAGATTTTTTTGTAGTGAAAAAAAAAAATGTACCAACCAATATCACCCCGAATAAATTGAACAATTAAAAAATAAAATTAAAAAGGAACTTTTTGTTGTATTTTGGAGAATGAAACAAGTTTTTCTATATAAACATTGATAAAAATATTGGACATTGAGAGATATATCTTGTCTATAATGTATACATATTAAAATCAAGATAAACCTTCATACTGTACATTGTAAAATTCTACAGTGATGTGTGTCAATTATTTCTCAATAAAACTTAATAATAAATAACGAGGTATTCTCCAAGGGAGTAACATTTTGTGGGGTATGACATTTACTAAAGAAGTGCATGCCTGCATGTGTTGCATACTTACTACATGTAAACATTTTTTTCTTTATAATAAGGATTCAGTAAGAGAGAAAGAAGGTTTATGAAATGTACCAACTGGAATAATTAATCAAAGTTCTCATCAGATTTCTGTCTTTTTCTCCAAAGTATTACATATATTTTTGTCTTTCTGTGTCCTTTTTTAAAATATGCTTTTAATATTCATATTTTTCTGTTTTGGAAAATCAATAAAACCAAGAAAAGTCTTGAACTAAAATTAAGATTACTAGCACAGAAAATAGAATTATTATTGAACAATAATTCACTTTTTATCACCACAAAGTGTCAGGATATGGAATTTATCATCAAAATGTTTAGATTCTTTGGCAGTCAAGCTATTTTAATGTAGGTAGAATAAAGGGACTATACTGGAAAAAATAGAATTAGCAATGAAGTCCTCCATTTCCCCATACTATAGATTAAAATCCTAAATCTTTAAAGTTGTTAAATCAGAAGAAAGAGATTCATTCTTACCCCCAGGAAATAAATATGCATCAGATTCCACTATTACCCTTTTTATTAACCTTCTCCAATGACTTCCCATTATACTTGTAATTCAATCCACCCTTTTACTAAGGCTCAGAAAGTCTCAGGGCAGGGGTGTCCAACCTTTGACTTCCCTGGGCCACAATGGAAGACGAATTGTCTTGGGCCACACATAAAATACATTAACACTTGATGATAGCTGATGAGCTAAAAAAAAAAAAAGTCTCATGTTTTAAGAAAGTTTACAAATTTGTGTTGGCCACACTCCAAGTTGTCCTGGGCCACATGTGGCCTATGGGCCAAAGGTTGGACAAGCTTGTCTTAGGGTATCTAATGCCTGTCTATGTTTCCAACCTTGTTTTGTACCATGTTTCCCAGATGCTCACTATTCTTCAGCCACACTCATCTTCTTTCGGCCTCTTCACCCATGCTGTTCTCTTTGCTTAGAATGTTTTTCTGCCATCTTTGCTTGGCTGGATCCTCTTATTCATTCATAACTGTTACCTCTTCAGACACTCCTTTCCTGATTCCCCTACTTACCATAAATCCTCAGTTTTCTTATCCCATTTGTTTCTTTCATAGAAAAAGTGACATGATAACTTTCAAATCCCGATATTTGATATATTTGTTTGCTGACTCTTTTTTTTCTCCCTCCTGAGTCTCTTTTATAATTAATGTCTATCACCTTGCACAAGACTTGATCCATATTAGGTATTCAGTTAATATTTTTGAGTGAATAGAGATTGTTCAAAAGAATATTTGTAAGTTAAACCAAATAATTTTCAGATTTTCTTAAGATAAAACAGCATAAAGAGATAAACATGCTATGTTGACTAACTTTTATGTTAACTATAAACTCATTTATCACATCTAAGTGTGTTTTTCTTTAATTCTTTTATTGTGGTAAAGTATATATAACATTTACCATTTTCAGCACTTTTAAGTGTAGTTCAGTGACATTAAGTACATAAACAATATTGTGCAACCATCACTATCATTCATCTCCAAAACTCTTTATCTTTCCCAACTGAAACTCTTTAGCCATTAAACAATAACACCCTGTTTCCCCCTCCACCCAACCTCTGACATCCTCTATTCTACTTTATGTCTCTGTAAATTTGACTATTCTAGATACCTCATATTGGAGTCATTTGGTATTTGTCCTTTTGATACTGGTTTATTTCACTTAGCAAAGTGTCTTTGCAGTTCAACCGTGTTGTAGTGTGTGTCAGAATTTTCTTTTTAATTCCATTGTATGTATATACCACGTTTATTTTTTCTTGCACCCTTGAATGGACACTTGATCATCTTCCACTATTTGGCTATTGTGAACAATGCTACTATTAACATGGGTGTACATGTATCTACTTAAGCCCTTACTTCCAGTCTTTTGGCTATATACCCAGAAATGGAATTGCTGAATTATATGTTAATACTATTTCCAGTTTTTTAAGGAACCACCATACTGTTTTCTATAGTGGTTATACCATTTTATAGTGCTATCAGTTTTGTACAACTGTTCCCATATTGTCACATTTCAGGCAACATTTGTTATTCTATTATTCTTTGTTGTTTTTTTCATAATAGCCTTCATAATGGGTGTGAAGTGACATTTCATTGTGGTTTGCTTTGCATGACTAGTGGTCTTGAGCATCTTTCCATGTTTTTATTGGCCATTTTTATATTTCTTTCAGAGAAATGTATTCAGGTTCTTTGAATACATTTTTTAAAATCAGGTATCTTTGTTGTTGAACAGCAATATAAGATGCACTGAAATATGTAAAACATGTCTTCTTTCTCACTAGTAGTGGTGCAAAGTATAATTTGCTAGCTCATACTACCCTGACCTTGGAAAGTGCTGAGGACGGTTTCAAGACACATAATCTGTCTATTAATGGAAATGGTAAGTAGTGTCTATATTTTACTTATTACTTACAGTGTCAATATGTGTGTGATGACAGTAATAGTTTCTAATTTTAACATGTTCCCCTAAAGTGGCTTAAATAAGGTAAGCATGAGTGATTCTGTGGGTTCTTTCAAATATGTTCATCCCTTTTCCCCCAAAGCAAAAAGTTTGTTTTCCTTTCTCTATGCTGTTTGCCAGAGATTTGTTTGTGAGGCTAACTTAGTGAGAACAGGAAGGTTTTATATATTCTGAATCCTTGTCTTTGACTTGAATTGATGACTTAACCACTCTACTAGTTGGCAATCAAAGGCCTGTCTTATTTTTAAATTTGAAATTGAGGAACCCAACCCTTCTGTTGTAGAGATCAGAGGATATGAGAGATGATAGGGTTAAATCAATCTTAACTCTTTTCTCTGGATGACATTGATAGATGTAGTTTATCCAAATAGGTGGCAAGGTGAAGAATTATTGGAAGGTTTGTATAACTTAGCATGAGCACCCACCGCTCTCCCAGATTATTTTACCTATGATGAAGAACATAGAGGTGCTGGTAAAGTAGTTTGTGAATGAGATTGGACTATTAACTCTGGTTTGTAATCTGAAGCAGAATGTATACAATTAGGTAAAACTTTACTAATACTATTGTAAAGGTGGGTAGCTCTGTACTGATGAGATAGATAATTTTACAACAATATTTTTTGTTTCACATTTAAAAATATGTTTAAAATAGAGTTAAGTTAATAAAATGTAAATGTACATTTTAACAAATATGTGATGAATGTGTGCATAACTCCCTCTATGTCAATAAATAGAACATTGCCAACACTAAGTATGTCCCAACTTTTATGGTATTTACTTCCTTGCATTTCTTTATAGTTTTACTATGTTGGTTCCCCTAAATATTATCATTTTGTTTTTCCTGGATTAAACTTTATATAGATAGAATCACATTATGTCTTCTTAGTGACTTGCCTTTTGTTTATCATTTATTAGTATATATGCATTTCATTGCTTATAGATTTTATTGTATAATTATATCACTGTATAATTATATTTCATTGTATAATTATAATTGTCCCTTATTTAATGATTTTTAATCATTTTAGGGATCTTTGGGTTTATTATTTCTTTTTTTTTTAAGATTTATTTTATTGTTTTGACAGAGAGAGACAGAGAGAAGGGGGAGTGCCCAGAGCTGTCTCCATAGTTGAACTTCATTCGTTTTCCACATGGTTTCATTCCACACAGGTGGGCGGGGCCATGCAGGGCAGGAACCAGGTTGGGGGCCTCCTTCATTGGAGGCACACACCCTTGGTGCCTTGAGCCAGGGGCTGAACCTGGGGACTAGAACCAAACCAGGGGCTACCCATGTGGGAGGCACACCCCAGTTCAGCACGTGGGTTCGCACAGGTTGAGATTCAATCCTCAGTCCCCCGGGCTGCAAAGCCAGCACTTAACCTGCTGAGCCAACCTGGCTTCCCCAAGGGTTTACTGTTTCTTGAATCGGGTTTAGTTAAGTTACATTTTTATACATATGGATCTCTTTAATCTAGAATTTGAGGTTTAAAAGTATTAACTTCTTCATGATAACTTTAGCTAATTTCTGCAGCATCTGTAGCAATGCCCCTCCTTTCTTTTCCTGATACTGGCTTTTTATACTTTCTCTGTTTTTTTTATTATCCATCTTGCAGTAGGTTTGTCAGTGGTATGTTCTTTATATACTATTTATAATATTTGTTGAAAATAATCTATTGTAGTTTACATATTCTACATTACTGTGAGATGTGTAATAAAATCTATGATTGTAGATTTTCCTAGTTCTCATGGTTATGTATTTTTGCTTTACGGTATATAATTTGAGCCTTTACTATTTGGTGCACACAATTCTTTTTGTTTTTTCTTTTAAGATTTATTTTTTATTGTTTTGGGTACAGAGAGAGAGAGACAGAGAGGAGGGGGAGGGCCCAGAGCAGTTTTCATAGTTGTACATCATCAATTTTCCATATATTTTCACTCTACAGGTGGGTGCAGATCTGCGCAGGACAGGAAGTGGGCCAGGGGTCCTCCCGAATGGGAGGCACGCCCCCATGAGCTGGGGGGACTCCTACATGGGAGGCACGCTTGGGGAAGGAGCTGAACTGGGAGCCTCCAACATGGGAAGTTCACCCCAACGAGAACTAAACTGGGGGCACACCCCAGTTCAGCATATGGGTCTGCATGGGTTGGGGCCAGGATACGATCCTCAGTCCCCAGGGCTGCAAGACAAGCACTCAACCTGCTGAGCCATCCCATCATTCTTCACAATTTTTAATTGTGTATCATCTTCCACTCTTTTAGGTCAAACTATTTTTGTGTTACAGATATGCTTCAAACAAAATTCGGTATTGGATTTTAATTTTTTCCAATTTGACTATTTGTGTTTTTTTCAGGGAGCATTTGGTCATTTTGAATTTAATACCAAATAGTTTATAACACATGTTATATTTAAATATTTGAGTTTAAGTCTTATCAATGTATCATGTGTTTTCTATTTTTCTTACCTGTCCCATGGTAGTTGTCTGTTCTTTCTTACCTTTTAAAAGATTGATGGTTTTCATCATTTCAGTTTTTCCTTGTTCTAATTAAAGTTATAATTCTTTTTCTCATCTTTTATAAATTACCTCCAGATATTTTATTACTTGTACTTATTAAAGTCTAAAATTAAAAGATAGGTTTACCTTTTTCTCAGACTCTGCAAGGACTTTAGAACAGTTCAACGCCATTTCTCTTACCTATATCTTATTATTATGTATTATAATTCTATTTGATTTTTAACTTTCACAACATGTTTTATATATTTAATATTTATTTAGATTTACCTACATGTCTCTCAGCACTATTTGTATTTTACACATGGGGTCAGTTTTTTTCTGGTTAGAGTATAATTTAGAATTTCTTTTAGTGTACCCTGCTGGTATACTTCTGAATCCTTTTTTTTAAAAAAATATTTTTATTTATTTATTTTTTTTTTGACAGAGAGAGAGAGAGATAGAGAGAGAGAGATACAGAGATACAGAGAGAGAACTGAACTGGGGAGTGCCCCCAGTTCGGTTCTCACTGGGGTGAGACCCCAGCCCAGTTCCTGCCCTGTGCAGCCCCAGCCCACCTGTGGAATGAAACTATGTGGAAAAACCAATGATGTACAACTATGGAGATTGTCCTGGGCCCTCCCCATTCTCCCTGTCTCTGTCTCTGTATATCTCTCTCTCTCTCTCTGTCAAAAACAATAAAAAATATATATCTAAAAAAAAAAAAGTCTTTCTAAGTTGATTCTGTTGCTTTTTTCTACTGATACCTCAGTTTCTTGCATATATGCTTATCTTCATGCAATTATCATGGTCATTGAAAGTTTATATATAGGAATAAGTTGATGCTTAGAGTTTCTATTTGCTTCTGGCAAGTACCTGGGGGTGCTGACTTTCTGGGCCGACTTTATCCAAAGACTATGTCTGAGTTTCTCTGGAGCCCTCCCATCCCCACCTCCATGCAGTGGGAATTCTGGACAGCAAGATTGGTTTGCTTCAACCATTATCCTGTTGGTGATTCCTTTGGGATAATCTCCCATTAAACTGCTTTCATTGTTCAGGCCCTAGACTTTGATTTTGTTCTATTTCCCTCATCTTGAAGAATTATTAAATCATAAATTTAGATTTTCTAGGATTAGCAAATGTTCTTAAGACAAACACAACTTGTGTGCTCACTTAACTCATTGGTTCTCATTTATATGGTTCATACTGGTAATTTTTTATAGTCTTGTTACCTCATTGTTGCTCTGTGAAAACAAATTTTTAAATATTGTTGATTCCGTATTTTCAGTAGTTTTCAGTAGGTCTGATCAATCTAGTTTTTATCACCCAAAACTTGAAGTCTGCAGCAGTATTAGCATTGTGAAATTTATCAGAAAATTTGGCAACTGAAGTTTGTTGTCATCCCATTTGTGTCAGCTCTCCAGAATTATATATATTACTACCATATGTTCAGTGCCTATTAACGGTCAGACACTGTTCTATGAAATATTACTCAGCTTTCAAAAGAAGGGAATGCTACAATACGTGGCAACATGAATGAACCTTAAAGACTGAAATAGCCAGTCATAGAAGGATAAATACTGCATGATTTCCCATAAATGAGGTATCTGAAATTGTAGAGCTCATAGAAACAGAAAGTAGAGTGGTAGTTACCAGTGGCTTGAGGGAGGGGGAAATTGAGAGTTGCTAATCAACATGTATAAGTTTTCACTTATACAAGATGAATGAGTTTTGAGATCTGTAAAAAATATTGCCTTTTGTCAACAATACTATAATGTACCCTTTAAAATCTGTTAGGAGGATAGATTTTCTATTATGTGTTCTTACCACAATAAATTGGAGAGAAGGGAGGGAGAAAGCAAGGAAGGAAGGAAGGAGAGAAGGAGAAAGAGAGCACGAAAGGAAGGAAAGAAAAAAAAAAGAAGTACTTTTAAAGTAGTTTTTATTCTTAGTCACTGTGAGATGTAGTTACTAATATTAGGAAACATTTCAATGAAGTGGTTAATAGTGAGACCATCAGCCTTGGATTCTACCACTGGCTAGCTCTGTGACTTTCTCAAGTTCCTCATTTTATTATCATTTACAGTTTATAGATGAGTAAAATACAACTTAGAAAAGATAATATACTAGATCATACAGCTAGCAAGTGTTTGAGCTAGACTTTAAATAATCCAGGACAAACTGTGCCCTTTCTGCTGTGGTCAGGCATGATTACTGTTAAAACAACAAAAGACTCAAAATTCTACCAATGTGTGTATAATGGACTTCATAAACGGCCTCATTTTTTCAACCGAATCATCTGAAAAGTTGTGGAAAGGACCACAATTCACAAAGAAAGCATCAGTTTTAGCAGTGATTCCTCAGTTGTCTTCAGTGTTCTATAAGATATTACTAGATTCTTTAATGAAATGTTCATGGGCAAATAAGCATGGAAACTGGTAATAGTTCATTCTTAGAGAAACAATGCAGAGTAACACATTAAAGACTGAAAAGACGTATGCTTAACGCAATAACACTTAAAAACTGTTGACTTTGGAATTTATAGATTGCAATGGAAAATAACCTAAGAAACACTAACCAATATACATCTTTTTATGTAATCAATATTTTTCTATGTGTGTGTAAATTTAAAAATTTTAATTAAATCTTATAATTAAAATGAAAATTTTTATACAGAATAAAACCACCTAATTTTTTTTATTAACATAAGTCTTTATTAATATAGGATAATGCTAAATTTATGTTAATGTCTACCCAAAACTATAAAATTAAGAGGAAATACAAGAATTTTGAAATTTATAACTCAACTTTATTATTCTTGCTTGTTGAAGGGAAAAGCCAAAATGATAAGGTTTATATTTGTCATCAAGAATTTTTTATTCTTTTTATAAAACAATGAAACCACATTGTGAAGATTGACTCATACGGAACTGAGATGTTATCTGGATTCTTTGTCTCTCCTGTGTATTGTTTTGTTGTTGCTGCCGTTTTTAAACTCCATTTTGTTCCCCATTTGAAACTACAGATGAATTAGATAATATCTTTAAGTAATGAGAAGTCAAACTGCTCTTTCACTTCCTGTTTCATTTCATCTTGTCCTTATACCTCCTTTGGTTAGAAAAGAAGAATTAAGTATTTTGATTAAGTGTGTTGGCACGAGAACTGAGAGACAGCATTGAGAAATGGAAATGGTATGGTTTGGAGAGTAAGACTACTCTGGATATGAAATTATGAGAAACATCTGTTGTGTACCAGACACTATGATAGATGTCATATACACATTGTCTTATTTGATTTTCACAACCGTCTTACTTAAGATAGATAGTATTTTTAAATGAGAAATTGACACTGAGGTAGGTTAAGTGACTAGCCTCAATGTCTTATTTCTGGTCAGAAGTAGAGAGGAAATATGACTTTACATTTTAATCCATAGTGCTCCTAATCTGTAAAGAAGCCTAATTAGAAGTAACAGGTGATTGCATGGTATGTAGCAAGGAAATCTACATTCACTACTCTTTTTCAAGGACTGTGATCAGGAAGGAATTATTTTTTCTTGGTAGGCCATGAAATCTGAGCTTATTCTATCAGAGAAGCACATTGTTCCTGTGATATTTTGGTTCCAGTATATCACTGATCTAACAAACTTTATGAACTGGTCTGAAAAACTTAATCATTTATGATTTTTATTTTTCAGGGAGTGCTTCCTAACTTAAAAACAACTAGCTTACAGATATTTAGGACATAAATTATTATAAATCTGGGATTATTTATAAAGAAATTTGCTTTCAAACTTTAAACGCTTAAATCACAAAGATGATTTCAGATGTGTTACTCAGATGCATGCTTTTATAGAATTTTTATTTCATTTCCTGCTTATTTTAGGAAAGATTATTTATGTGTGTCTGTATGTCTGTCTGTCTGCATTTGGGGATCATTGCCTATATTGTATTTATGTATTTATTTTTCCCAGGTCACACCTTTTATTTCCAAAAGATAGCATCTTTAACAAGGTATTCATAATAATAAAAAAAGAAAGACAATTTATGGTGTGCTATTTTATAATAGGAATGTTGAGCAGGTGAGTTAATAAAAACCTTTTTCTTTTACTCTGTACTCTTCATTGTAGGCTGGTCTTTTTCATTTAACTGATGTACTAAGCCTTGGCTACATTGTATCTATAAAATAATTTTATTTTCAACCAAAAAATATTTATTTTCCAGCATTACTAAGACTTTTTGGTCAATAATAGTATCAGCCAATGAATGGCTAGCCATTTTATAGACACTACCAACAGAAGTACAGTGGAAACTTTAAAAGCCTTTTTTTTTTTTGTGGTCCATTGTGAACAAAGGGCCACATACTAAATTTAGGTTTTTATTTATACCCTGATTTACAGAATAAATTATGCAATGCTTTCCTTCCATGTAGATATGAAGGCTATAGACCTATCTGCCCACTATACCAATGGAGTATCTTAATGTTTTTTGAAAGAACTTTTTTAAACAATTGCAAACTTATAAAAAAGTTACAAGTTAAACATCAAGATATTTTTTTCCCTGAAAAGTATATGAGAACAAGTTGCTTCTGTGATGATCCATTACCCTCAAATATTAATATTCGTTTCCTACTAAGAAGACATCCAGCTATATCACTACAACCATCCAAGGCAGGAAATGAATAATAATACCTTACTGCCACCTAATTCTCAGACTGCATTCAAGTGTTGCCCATTGTCTCAATAATGTCTCTGTGACAAAAAGATACAGTGCAGAATCACACATTGCCTTTAATTACCATGCTTCTTTAGTTTCCTTCAATCTAGACCAGTTCTTCAGTCTTTCAGTCTTCCCTTGGTTTTCATAACCTTGACATTTTTAAACAGCATAGTTATTTTGTAGAAGGTCCCTCAGTTTGAGTTTGTCTGATGTTTTTTTGGAATAAGATTCTAGATATGCGTCTTTAGCAGAAGTATCAGAGAAGTGATGCTGTGTTCTCATTGCATCCTTTCAGGGAGCATATACCATATTTTTTCTGTGTATAAGACACCTCCATGTATAAGATGACTCTACTTTTCTAATCCAACATTATAAAATTGTTACTCCTGTGTATAAAACAACCGCAAATATTTGGTCTAACAATTTTAGACAAAAATATTGTCTTATACACAGAAAAACACAGTAATTTTGATTCATCCCATTATTGATGATGTTCACTTTGATCACTTGATTAGCGTGATACCTGCCAAGGTTCTTTTTTTTAAAATATTTATTTATTTATTTATTTATTTAGACAGAGAGAGAGAGAGAGAGAAATACAGAGACAGAGAGAGAACTGAACTAGGGGAGCTCCCAGTTCAGCATATGGTTCCACACGGGCCGGGGCCGAGATTCAATCCTTGGTCCCCGCGCTGCAAAGTGAGCGCTTAACTCACTGAGCCATCCTGGCTTCCCCTGCCGAGCTCCTTTACTGTAAAGTTAGTGATTTGTTTCCCCTTTGTAGTAAAAACATATTTTGTATATGGGGGTACATTGAAACAATAAGTATAATATTTCTTAGTGGACTTTTGGTTTATTTATTGATGTGTTTATATTAGTATGGACTTATATTTTTTATTTTATTCAATGCATCATAATCTGTTAATATCATTGTTTATTTTGAGGTTCAAGTTGTCTCTAATTTGGCCAGTGGGAGCACATTCAAGATGGCTTTTGTACTTTATTTACATATTCTCATCATTACTGAGTACTTCCTTGCTTTATGGTATAGCAAGATTTTTCAGACATATCATATACTTTCTGTACCCCAGCTCTGGAATGTGCCATTTCTCCAAAGAATGCTTGTTCTTTTTAATGGAAATAATATTAAGAAAACATGATTTGGGCTCTGGGTATATTCATTGCTATTAGAGTATCACTATTAGGGTGTTGCTTTTCCTAGGTCCTCTCAGTAGACAAAGCTATATGTGTGCATGTGTACCGTATTTTGTCTGTTAATCTCTATGTTGAAAACCATTAGTTTATACCAGTACATCCAGTACTAATCCAACACCACAGAGAGTTCATTCTACATACTTGCAATTCCTTTCTCAACAGTGAGAAACCTTCTACTATCTTGAATGCTTTTTCTTCTTTGATTAGTCTCTCTGAAAGCAACCACTCTCCCATCTCCCCAACAAGGCTTCTTTCTTTGCCTTGCTAGGGCTCTGACTCCCCGTTCTGGATGAACCTCTGCCCCATGTGGACATTTCTCACCCTGCTCAGGATTTACCTCCCCAGGCCTGGCTACCCTCCCTATAACCCTGTGTGGACACTCTCAGCCTGCCTGTGCTCTGACATCCCAAGCCTGGCTGCCCCTCTGCTAAGTCGGGTTTGATGTCCTTACAGGGCTCAGACACAATGTTCTGGGTCATCAGATGTGTGGATGGCTTCCTCACTGCTCTGACTCCCATAGCTGGGCTACGCCACGGATGTGCACACTCTCCTTACTGTGCCTGGGTTGTGATACCTCACGTTAGGCAGCCACCCCACATACACACCCTCTTCACTCTGCTTGGGCCCTGACTTCCTACACCAGGCCCCTGAGCAGAGATACCTTTGGGTTCTAGGCTGTGCCCCATGTGATCTGTCCTCAGCCCATTTAGGCTCTGAGACCTGATACCTTTTCACCTCTCTTACCCTCTGGCACCAGCTGTGGTGTACTGCAGCTCCACCCCCAGCCCCTGGCACAGGGGCCCATATTGGCTGTAGCGGCTTACAACTGAATTATTCAGTAAGGAAAGGGGAAGAGGAAAGGTCAGAAAGGTTTATTAAATTATTATCTTAAGGTTGTGCTCTGAAATGTTTTATTCAGAGGATCACTTTGCTAATTATAATGAAAGCAGAGCAAAAGTAGAATTAGACATGTAAAAATCACTTTATTATAATGTTTTTTATATTAAATGAGTTTACTTACGTGCCCTGAACTACCTCTATTGATTAATTACTTTAAGAGATCAAGAGACTAAACAAGAAATCAAGAGACTAAAAGTTCCATGTCTCATTCCAGGTGATAGCAATATAAACTAGGAGTATCCAGCCTTTTGGCTTCCCTTGGTCACATTGGAAGAATTGTCTTGGGTCACACATAAAATACACCAACACTAATGATTTAAAAAAGGGCAAAAAAATCTCATAATGTTTTAAGAAAGTTTACAGATTTGTGTTGGGCCTCGTTCAAAGCCGTCCTGGGCCGCATGTGGCCTGCGCGTTCTATAGGATGGAGAAGCCTGCTATAATCTATCAGTTTACTATCATTTCGGATTTAATTTTAAACACTGTATTGGTATTTGAGTAGGATGAACTTTTACATATGTTTTTATATAAGGGAAAAAAATTCTAAAACAAAAAATATCATAGTGTATAATGACCTTAAATAAACATATATTTATAACTTGATTTCTTTTCTCTCTTGTTTAAATAGAGGAGTCTTCATTTTGGCTTCCCTTATTTGGCAACATGTGCTGCCGATTAGTTGCCCAGCCAGCTTGTATGGTTAAGGATGCATTTGCAGGATTTCTTAATCAGCAGGTTAGAGGACTTTAAATATACTACAATAATTATAGCTCCAATTTAGATCTTAATCCTTCTGATGTTGAGAAGTATTTTTTAAAGTGTTCTTTTAAATAACAGCTTTCTCAGTGTTAGATGTAGACTGGGGGATGGGGAAGTCTTAGGAAGAGAAGATGGGAAGCGGAGGGGTCTAACACAATTTGGATGGCTAAGGACCTACCTCTCCTGGTTCCTCTGCTTCATTAATACCAGTAACAAGATAATCAGCAACAGAGGACTCCTTGTGGAAACTGATGAGGACTGCTCAACACCTTTCACATAAAGGCCTTTCTGGCAGACAGCTTTTGGCACGGTTTAGGCCTCTGAGTTCCAAAGCTGTCTCTGTGCCATCTACTCCTGATTTATTTATAACCATAGTTATTTATATTCAGTAAATAATTAATTATAGGCTCCAATGAATCAATAGCTTTTTCTAAAAGAATCCGTTAAGAGGAAAGAAAATTTGCATTCTTACAGAGTAGTCAACATTTTCCAGTGTTCTAAGAACAGTAAGGGAAAATTATATTTTGAATATTGAGTTATTTTTATAATTTTTCTGCATCAGATGAATTGCTGTGGAATTCTAAACACTCATTTTTAATAGACTAGCTTCTCTAAAACTGCATTGATTCATGATTTTATGTGCGAAAAAGTTATGTGGTAGTCATTACCTTCATTTTGTTTATTTAATCCTTTTGAGAATTCCAAACCTTCTCTAAATCAACTTACTTTTTGATTTTGGGATATTGACTTATTACACAGTAAATTAATAGGTAACTATCACATTTAAAATTTTCAAACAGCTAATTTAACTTTGATAACTTAACTGTTTTATTGAATTTAGAGTTAATATGATAAATAATGATTTAAGGTTGATAGTTTCTTGATTTTTTTTTTCAGCAAATGGTGGAAGGTCTGATTAGTTGGAGACGGTTATATTGTGTTTTGAGAGGGGGTAAACTCTATTGTTTTTACACTCCAGAAGAAATTAAAGCTAAGGTGGAACCAACTTTGACAGTGTGCATTAACAAGGTAAATAAAATGCTATTTTGAAAATAACTAGACAACATTTTATGAAGTATGTTCCTTTCTATTCAATTTACATTGTTGCTATCTTATAAAGAAAAGGGAAGTACTGCTAAAAATATGTTACTTCATAAAGATAAGTAATCTTATTTTTCTTTCTCTTATAGAGCTTGTCTGGTAAATGTAGTAATTGGAAATCCATACCAGCAAATAGGTATTCAAAGCAGAGGATGTAATTCCATATTAACAGAATATTTAAATTTTTCACGAATTTATGTAATAAAGAGATTATATAAACATAAATTGTTAGCTCATATTACAGTGATATTCTTTGTAGTTAATATTCAAATGAACCCATAAAAGGACATTCCTGAGGATACTTTCTGATTTCTTAATGGGACTGATGGGCAGTTGACCAACCTTCTGTCAGAAAGGAAAGGTTGACAGTCCCTTTAGAACACTTGAGTGCTTACACTGCATTTAAAAAGTAGTACTATACCACCTAGAGAATCTATCAAATAGACATACATATATATATACACACGCATACACAGCTTTGATACAAAGGAGATAATTAAAATTTAATGACAAATTTTTCACCCACAAATCTGTAGGAAAATTTTCATGATAAGCCAGAATTACCTTCTTTTATCCCAGGATCTTAAATTTATCTTCATTTATCATACAAGTCTAGTATTTATTAGAGCCCCCCCCCTTTCTCTTTAATAGCATTCCTGCTATAGAAAACTAATGAAATTTCTAGAGCAGAATGTCATGTTTTCTGCCTATGGACTACACTTAATTTTCTAGTTGTTTTAATTTGTTTGCCTTTTGGCATGATTGAATTGAAGTACATGATAAAATATGAGCCATCAGATCTGTTAATTCTACTACGTGTTCTACTTGTCTTTAAATTTTCTTTGGAAGAAAAATGTAACATATGCCTTGAAAACATGTAGATACTGGTCAGCTAATCCGTAAAGACTCGAGTTAATTTCTGTAATATTTTCCAATAATAACATTTGGTCTGTTTCTATCCTGCTATTAGAAATTACACTGCTTTTTACTTAAAGGAAATCCTTCAGTGAGACCTTTTATTACATAATTAAGTCCACTTAATTGGTCTGTTTTGTGTATTAGAAAGATTAGTGTTGTTCTTAAATAATATATACCGGTACTACAGCATAGTGAATTTATTTTGGTTTAGAAAATTAGGTTTATGAAAATACAATCTTATTATTGGAAAATTGATATAATATTTTTTATTATTTGCCAACTTCTCATCTTGTTAATGCAGCATTCACTTTTCTCCGTGTTAGGCTTTTGCAAATTTCAAATGTATAGAAAAGTTGAAAGAATAGAATAATGAACACCTGTGTACCCTTCCCTTAGATTCTTTAGCTATTGTTAACATTTTGCCACATTTGCTTTCTCTCTAGTTTAAAGTTTTTTTCTAAACCATGAACATAAGTAGCAAAAAAGGGTAACACTTGTTGCCTAGAATATTTCCCTAAAAACAAGGACATTTCTTTCAGAAACATATTATTAGCACACTCAAGAGATTGATTGATGATAAAATATTATTATCTAATATAGAGGGCATATTGCCCCAACTGTGCCCACAATGTTCTTTTTAACTTTTATTTATCGTTTGATCCAAGACCCAGTCAAGGGTTACGAATTGCATCTGGTCACCATGTATTTTGTTTGTTTCCTTTTCATCTAAATTATACCCTTCACTTGAATAGGGTGGGTCTTTCATTGCACTGACATTTTTTGCAAAGTCCATACCAGTCCCCAAATCTGTGTTTGACTAATTATTTTATTAGATTCAGGTTAAATACTTTTGGCAAGAGTTCTACATAGATGATTTTGTCAAACTTGTTTTTTATTAGGTAGGTAGGTAGGTGGGTAGGTAGATAGTAAAAATGGAATCCTACCATTTTTATTTTCATACATGTTGTACAGTGGAGTATAGATAATTATAAACCAAATAAAATGTATTCTAACAAATGACTTTTTAAAGTCGTTTGTTTTATTTGAAAACAGACTTCAAGGTATTCATTTTACTTTATCTCAGTCAGCCTTGTAAGGTAGGCAAAGCAGGTAAGTCTGCCCTGTTTTTACAGGTATATTATTTCAGTTTTACAAGTGAAGAAATAGATGCAGAGATGAGGTAGAACTTGTCTAGCTAGTAAGGAAAATTATATAGTTCACACTTTTCTTAATGGGTAGATAAAAATTCATGGGCTGTTTTCTGTTTCCTTCTAGGCATACTGCTAGACTAGATTTGAAAAGCAAAAGTAGACTCTTCTGTCTCCATACCCACTCTGAATCAGTTTTGGAAGTAAAAGCAGCTCTGAAGTGAGGTTCTGAGCCTAACGCCATAATCTGCCTACAGGCAATAGCTTAGGCCTGTGTTGGATCTTTACCATTTAAAATTTAGAGGACATTTACAAGGAAACTCCTGTTGTAGGCAGTCTGTATTTTCTTGTCTGATGACAAGGATCTAATTCCTGAAAAGTGGTTAACAGTGTTTACATGGCCTGACTGAATTGACCTTTTTTCAATTGACTCATTTTTCCTTGTGGTAATAAAAGGCTGATGACCTGACAACTAATAAGATTCTGTAGTCAATCAACTCCATTATTAAGAAGACTGAAATCAGCATACTTAGAAATTCCAGTGATGGTTCCATAATTGACCATTACAGATTCACAGGAAAATGATGAATCTAATAATTTTGTTTAAACTCAGCCTTAGACCTGGGAACAACACACATTATATTTGACGCTGAAGAATGATGACAAATATCTCTTCTATTGTTCATGACTTTTGTTAAAGTACAAAAGAGAACTTAAGATTAAACTATGAGGTAAGAGTTAAGGTTGGGAAGATTAATATAGTAGACTCTTAGTTAACTGGGGATTGGTAGATGCCCGATAAATGTAGTTTCCAGTTGCTTGAGAGTTACTAATAAAAATAGGCCTAACTAATACTATACCCCGTACTATACTATACCATAAACTCTATTGCCTTTATATTAACATTGAAACACAGTAACTAAAAGCAATTTAAGAGTAAAGACAAACTTGATGTAACCGTTTTATTATAAAAGCAGCTTTGTGAATACAGTGTGCAATTTTAGATAAATAGCAGTCAAACTTTTCAACTTAATGAACTTCACTAACGTAATTTTTTTAACTTCAAGTAACCTAGGGAAAAAAAAATGTTTACTTGGGACCTGCTTCAACAAACATGGGGTTGGGAGAAAACACAAAATTTGAATAATAATAAATCCCAACCAACTGGTAAGCTTACACACAACGAACTGGCTGGAGTGGGAGACAAACACCTGCACGAAGCTTGGGCTTATGGTGTGGCATGGCACGTGGTGCACCAAGTTGAAAACTTATATTTATGCTAGAAATTGATTATATTTTAATTTTCATTTCAGATATTATTTCTTAGATATTTTGCTGGTTGCTTGAGAGTGCTGGTTGCTTGAGTTCCAATTAAGGGAGAGTGTACTGTATAATTTAGTTGCTAATCTCAAAAATTAAATTGATGGGAAAGTCTTCTTTGCTCTAGCTTTGCAATATTGTCATCTTACTTTACTTCTGATATTTACCATTTGTCTGTGAAAACCTTTCTCTTTGCAGTTCCTACTTTTATCTCAAATTTCCTTTGAACTCTTCTATTCATCTGAAAACTCTCTTAACAGTAAATGCTATTGGGCTCCTTATTTAAATATGTCAGATATCATCTTGACCAAGAAATTTATTTGTTAACTTCTGAAAACACAATTGTTTTATAATTATATCTCCTATTTTTTAATAAATTATTACTTATTTTTTTCAACATATAAAATTATTCAAATTTACAGAAAAGTTGAAAAAATACTATAGTGATCCCTTGTATGCCACCAAGATTTAATAGTTAACATTTTTTTTTTAATATATATTTTATTTATTTATTTATTTTGACAGAGGGGAGAGAGAGAGGGAGAGAGATACAGAGACAGAGAGAGAACTGAACTAGGGGAGCCCCCAGTTCAGCATATGGTTCCGCACGGGCCGGGGCCGGGATTCGATCCTCGGTCCCCGGCGCTGCAAAGTGAGCGCCTAACCCACTGAGCCATCCCGGCTTCCCAATAGTTAACATTTTGTCATATTTGCTTTATCTCTTTTTTCTTTTTTTTGAAATGGGGCTAAACACCTTATATTTTATTTAATTTTGAATCAGCTTTATGGTGCCATAATTTACATAAAATAAAATTTACTAGTTTTAAGTGTACATTTTGATAATTTTGACAAATATATAGTTATGTAATCATTAGTGCAATCATTGGATTATGGTATTTTTTGTTTTTCTTTTTGCGAGAATATTTAAATTCTACTCTCTTCAGTTATAGAATAGTGTTGTCAATAATAGTCATTGTGCTTTACATTAGATCCTTATACCTATTCATTTTATAGCTCAGTGTTTATAAAGTCTCTTTACTTACCTATATTTTTTTGTGGATCTACTTTAAAAATATATAGATATATACATATTTATAATGCTAGTCAAATTAACACTAATTTTCTTCTATCTTCTAATACCCAGTTCATACTCAATCTCATTGTCCCCAAAATGTTCTTTTAGCTTTGGCTTTCAATCTAGAAGTATTTAAGTATTACTATCCTTTGTTCTTCTAAACTGTAAATTAGGTCTAGGGGCTTGATTAGATTCCTTTAAAACATTTTTATAAAAATATTTCATGAGGGGAAGCCGGGATGGCTCAGTGGGTTAAGTGCTCACTTTGCAGCTCTGGGGTCTGGGGATCAAGTCCCGGCCCCGGCCCGTGCAGAACCATATGCTGAACTGGGAGCTCCCCCAGTTCAGTTCTCTCTCTGTCTCTGTCTCTGTCTCTCTCTCTGTGTCAAAAATAAATAAATAAAAATATAAAAAAAAAATTAAAAAAAAATATTTCACGGACAATGACAATTTATAGAGCGTTCTGTTCAGAGGTACATGTTATTAGGTTGTCTTGCTACTGGCAATGCCTGGTTTAATTACTTGGTTAAGGTGGTGACCACTGGCTCTCTCCAGTATATAAGGTAGGCTTTTCTCTTTACAGACATGTCTAAGGGCTGATAGTTTGTGACTGTCCTTGCCTGAATCAGTTATTACCTTGAAGACTGCATATGTTTTTCTCATTCTGTTTCTCCTGGTACATATATTAGCTGGCATCCTTTTGTATTCTTTTTTGAAAAGGACTTTTTCTCATCAACTAGGAATGAACTACTATACCATATAGTCCCACCTGAAAAGGCAGGATAAATTTTAATGTTTTAATTGCCAATATTCAGAGTAATTAATTGGTATTGAATATTGGTATTGTACTGATATTTGCAATATGTATTGGAGTGGTATTATGCCTCCAGAAGTAGCAAATGACTGTAATGTTTCTATCTCCAAATATGATAAAATTACAAATTTTTATCTATTGAATTTTTTTAATTACTTGGTTTTTAAACATGAGGAGATGCTTTAATTGTTTTGCTTACTTTGGAAATTTTCGAGGAGCATATTATTAGTGTATTCTTAAATAAATAGGAGCTTTCATAAATGCCAAGTTGTGTTTTTCTATGATAAGTAGAGTGGGTAAGCACCAAATCAAACTTAACAATGGTGTTCTTGTTTCAGTTTTTAGTATGTTTCCAAAGCAGCATCTCTAAGATTTTTTTTATGCTTAATAATGTTAAATATTAAATACAAATTAAAGTTTTTTTGTTGCTTGTCTTCTCTCATGATTTAGAAAATAATAATTTTCCTTAATGATAACTTTTAAAATTATGTGAAAACATAAATTTTACAGTTGCTAAGGTATGTAAATAATAGTTCTATTATTTCAATCATAGAATCTGTTCTCTAACTATAATTCTTGTCCTTCTAAATGGCACTTCCTGTAAGGCTAAGTCAGTTCATTAATTTTCATAGGGAGCCATCTGTGGAAATAGTCACATTAAGGAAAGGCTATTCCCTTCTTTTCAACCCAAATTTGAAAGGATGATTTACTTCAAAGTGATTGCTTCAACTTCAAAAAACTTCCTTGTGAATGTTGTTGAGTAAGACATTCTTAATAACGGGTACTTAACTGGAGCCACTCCCATCTCCTATACATTGTAGAAAGCATTTTATTAGCCAATGTTTTATCCACTTCCAATGGGGTGGGGAGTAGAAAGGAAAAGAAGTGTGTGGTTCTTTGAAATCAATATTCTTTTCTTGATTTAAATATTGTACATCACTTCATTTCAATGAATAATAAATTCTGTACTAAACAAGTTGTAATACTACTTGGGGTGATGGACCTTTGTTAAATTGTCCTGAAATAACTCTTAACCATTATGTTTATCATGGACCCTGGTAAGCAAAATTATTATGAAGCACATGGGATTTCTTCTGATTATGTTAGTCCTAATGTCTGAACCCTATCAACTATTCATATTACCCTTTATTAAATACAGTCAAAATAATTTTTTAAACAGCTGTTTCCTTTAGGAGTTTATATCTGGTTTCATTGACATAAATTAGAAATAATTACATCACACTAATACTAATTATACCTAGTGCTTGGTTTAATTTATGATTATACTTTATATGTTTCAAACATTCCTTGCCCTATACTGTGAAAGTATGCATTCTTTGTTATTAGAGTATATACGAAGTCTAAATCTTGTTTTTAGCCCAGCCACATTTTTGTCTTCTTTCCTGATAAACTGTAGACCAAACACCTTTCAGAGAACTCATTTTATCTGTAGAACAAGTTTCTGAGGAAGGTGTGAGTGAAATAATATCTCTGCATTTATATAAGAAAGCAGACACTTAAGTTTTGGAACTTGTATTTTATTTTTTTAATTTTTATTTCAAGATAATCTATGAAGAGAATAATATAAATAAGCTCATCTATACCCTCACACATTACCCCCACCATAGAATTATTTTGAAGGAAATCCTACAGACCATATCATTTTAAAAACATTATGTTGTCATACTTAAGAAAATTTATAGGTATATATGGTCAATATATCATAAAAAATCCAGACAGTGTTCAGATTTCCCAGTCTTGTAATTTTTTAAAACATTTTTTGAGTCAGGATTCATATAAAGGCCATACATTTTAGTTGATTGATTAGGTCTCTTAAATTTCTTAATCTGTTGACTTTAATTCATTCTCTCTCTCTCTGTCTCTCTCTCACAAACACACAGATGTACACACACACAAAATCACAATTTGTTTGTTGAAAATGTGTTGTTTATCCTACATAGTCTGGATTTTGCTGATTGCATATTCAAGTTATCTTTTTTCTATTTTTAGATCAAATTTAGGTTGGCTGGTTGGGTACTAGAATTATTGAGGTGGTAACTTCATGATTTATATAAATGTGAAGTCACTACATTGTACATCAGAAACTATTAATAATATATTGTATGTTAACTGTAATTGAAAAAAATTTTTTTAATATTTAAAAAATCATAACATGTCTGAGTCTTCCACTCATATTAACATCCATTGATGAACATTGCTTAGATCTTTTATTTCATTAGGAAGTACAAACTGATGATATTTTAAATTTCTTTCTTTATTAGTGGAGATAGCTGTACTATCACCTCCTTAGTTGAGGAAAGGCAAGATAATGGCTTGATTTTTTGCGTATATATATATATATATATGTGTGTGTGTGTATGCATATATATATATATATGTGTGTGTGTGTGTGTGTCAACACACATAGTTAACACACACACATATATACATACACACACACATATATATATATATATACAAAAGTGACTGAGTACATTTTTAAATATCATGAATGTATGATTTAAAGACATTTCATGCATCAGTCCATTATCATTGTTATTCTTTTTATTTTAAAAGATTTATTTTTATTGTTTTTTGACAGAGTGAGAGATAGACAGAGAAACAGAGAGAAAGGGGAGGGCCCAGAGCAGTCTCCATAGTTGACAGCATTAATTTTCCATATAGTTTCATTACACAGGTGGGTGTGGGACTGCGCAGGGAAGGAACTGGGCCGAGAGCCTCCTTGCCGAGGCTCTGGCAAGAACTGAACTAGGGGCACACCCAGTTCAGCATATGGGTCTGCATGGGCTGGCACCAGGATTCAATCCTCAGGCTCCAGGGCTGCAAAGCGAGCACTTAACCTGCTGAGCCATCCCAGCTTCCCCATCATTGTTATTCTTATTGATATTCAGATTGCCCCATCTTTGGTTATTGTAAATCTCTTCAAGTTGACCCATTAGATACAATCTTAGTAATCTTTCATTTCTGGTAGGACAAGATTTCAGGATTATGAAACTTTTTAGTAGGAAAGAATATTTAGAGACTATGGGTACCCATAATCTGGGTATGTAGTACATGTTTTTTAAGTTGTATAGTTAAAAGTAGGTTAAAACAATTTATATATCTGTTCTGATTTAGTAATTTTCTTTTTTTTTTTTTAAGATTTATTTTATTGTTTTTTTGACAGAGAGAGAGAGAGAGAGAAGGGGGAGGGCCCAAAGTAGTCTCCATATTTATACATTATCAGTTTCTGACTTTCGATATGGTTTTGTTCCACACAGGTGGGCAGGGGCCACACAGGGCAGGAACTGGGTTGGGGGCCTCCCACTCGGGAAGCACACCCCTGTTCAGCATATCGATCTCCATGGGCTGGGGTTGGGATTCGATCCTCGTTCCCCAGGGCTGCAAAGTGAAAGTTTAACCTGCTGAACCATCCGGGCTTCCCCTGATTTAGTAATTTTCCATTACCACAGAAATAAATGGAGAGGTTGAAATACAGTTTTAATTCAAAATAATGAACAACTTAAAATAAACTTTCCTTTGACTTTAGATTTTTCATATTTTGTTACAAAATTGGTTTCTCAGATTATATTGTTATTGTCTTCGCTTGGCCTCCTCTGGGTACCCACCATCTCATGCAGTGGAAAAGTATAGTTCTGTATGTGCTGATTGACAAAAGTTGAGCTAGCAAGGTTTAAAATTTCACAGTGAATAATCTCAAATTTCACAAATCAATGAAAGTTGACTGTAAAGCCTACCAAATATACTAAAAGGTTTGGAATTATCAAAAACAAGACAGGAAACTCAGACCTTGGATAGAACACTTAGAACATAAGTTTCCTCATCTATAAATCAAAGAGTTGGATGAGAGATTCTCTCTAGTTTTTGAGTCAGTCAATGGATAACTTTTTGTCATTATCTGAATTGTTCCTTTTCTTCTGTATTCTTTTATTTATTAAAATTTTTTTTCAATTACTTGATGGGTACCAGGCAATATTTTAGGTGGTAGAAATAGTGTGGACAAAATTACCCAAGTTCTTTTTTTTCCTACCTTGCTAAGCAGAGATATGTCCATTACCTAATCACTGTGTTAACTCATAATGATAACAGTTATAAAATTCACCTTGCGTGTTCTAATTCATTTCTTGTTTGAGAAGTGAAATCCTTTTTAAAAGGAAGTAAAGTGTTTTTTGATAGTTTTTCCACACTGAAAAATAGTTTGCTTTTACTTTCTCACATTATCTAACATTAAACTTTAACACTTTTATTTGACATGCAGCTTCTTCATTTAAACAATTCCCATTAGTCAAATTATTTGGGGTGGTAAAATATAGAAGTTAATTTAAATAATCTATTCTGTTTCATTGGTGCTTTTTAAAAACCTTATATTTTAAAAAAATTGATATTTTTGGTTGCCAGAGTAAATGGAGTATACAGTATTTATATACTATTGCATTATATTCTCTTAGAAGGATATAAATTATTCAGTTCATCAGATTTTCTACATAGTAATTTTCATTTGAAATGATATCTAGGTATTAAAAATATATACACATCTATTTAAAAAATCACACTTATTTAAAAGTTGAATCTATTTTAATTCTACATAAAAAGCAGTCAAAAATTTGTATTAAAATGGATTTGGGTGGAGGGAAGCACAATTTCAGCAACAAAAATACTTTATATTTTATTTGAGTGTATTTTAATACTACTAAAATAGAGGGTTCCCCCTAGCCCCTCAGTCTGATAGAAAAGAATATCAAAGATTCTTCCTAGAGGTAAATCATTCTCTGCTCATGAAAATAAGATTTAAACTTAAAGAGATTGATTACATGTGTTTTCAGGCTCCAAGGATGTCGTTTAGGGCAACATTTTTAACTTTTATAAATAATTACTAAAAGTTAATTAAATTCATAAACTTTTTTACCAATGTCTATGACTATAAAAAGACCCTATTGTGATAAAATTACAATGCTTGCCATAAGTCCATTATACTCCTCTGAATTCACATTCTTACATTTTTTTAAGTGACAGAGAAGACTCTCTAAGCTCGTTACCAATCCTTGTATTTTGTGATGCTCCAAAATTTCCAAGTTATGTTGCTACTATGTACAGCATACATTTTTTCCTTGTGTGGTTTTTGAATAAGAGCTTCCTTCAGAAAAGAACTTATGTAGTATATATGGTGTTCATCTGCCCATGTATGCCTAATTTTCAGGGAATGAATAGATTTTCTAACTTGGCTAGTTCTATAATGTCCATATAGACACCATTATATGAGTATGTTGGCTTTGGTGTGGGATTGTACATACAGTCTCTCTTCACTCTGTACTCAATGAAGTAAAGAATTTCTTCTAATTTTTTACCAGTTTTTGTAATTGCCAGCCAAATATTCCTCTGTACACATTACAGTAGTTTTAACCATACTCATCTAGAGCTGCTCTACCCGGTGTGGTAGCCACTAGCCATCAGTGACTGTTAGGCTCTTAAAATATGACTGGGCTGACTTGAGATGTGCTGTAAGTATAACATAGATTGGATTTTTGAGACTTAGTATGAAAAAAATGTAAACTACCTCAAAAAATTTTTGTCCATTTTATGTTAATATTTTGACTATGTTGAGTTACATAAAATACATTATTTTAAAATAATGTAATAATCATTACATAATTATTTTCACCATTTCATTTTACCTTTTTTAATGTGGTTACTAGAAAATCTTAAATTACAAATGTGACTCACATTATATTCCTAATGAACAGCACTGCCCTGGAATAATGTAATATCAGTCACGATCCAGGCATTTAAATCTCTGTCTTTGCATAATAGATAGTGCTATTCCAGGCTTCTTCCCACCCCCGAGGTCCTTTGGGAGTTAAATGTAGTTGCTAGCTGTCATTTGGTGTGGCAGTGCCTGTGTGACTTGGAAATAAACTTTACTACTTGTAGACACAATATGTGTCACCACAACATCATACTTAGTATCACTGAGAACAAAGACTATCAACATGAATGAAGGCATTGCTTTTATTCTAGAGTCTTGCATTTGTCATTTGAGAAAATTTTTACCATCATGAGGATTATATAATTTTATGGATCTTTAGCTATGAGCTTTGCAAATGAATGTAAATATTAATGGGGAAAACCTGTTTTGCTTCAGTAAACACTTAAGTTATAATTTTGCCACTTTAACAGATAATACTGTATATTATCTATTAATATTAGAATAAGAAATATACTTTATTAATTCTTCTATTTTATTACTGTTAGAAATATAGTTAACATAATTCACATTACAGTTATGACATGCTGTACTTGTTTTACTGCAAATTTTAGGATACAAATAAAAGAGACAGCAAACCCCTACATAAACTGAGAGATCAAAACAGAGGTTATGTTTCACTTTCATGTAATTTAACATAAGTGCTATATTAGCATGCTTTGAGACATTACTCAGTATTTTTAATATAAAGCATTTTGTTAAAAATCTAAATTTGCATTTAAATATTGAAAATTCTCATAATTATATATTTTAAAATTCATATGATCGGTAAGATTATAATTGTATCTGGTGTGAATATATTTGCTAAACAATAATATATCTATTTGATCATTACAGAAATATTCTCTTATAAAACACCAATTTTATCTTAATATTTAGGAGACCAGGATTCAGGCAATGGATAAGAATGCCAAGAAAAGTATCCATAATTTCTCTGTCATCAACCCTGTTGCTGGACAGGCTATAACTCATATTTTTGCAGCTGATGATAGAGAAGATCTTCAGAAGTGGATGGAAGCCTTCTGGCAACATTTCTTTGATCTTAGTAAGTTGATGTTTGGATTTTCTAGTTGTATATTCATGTAGCATGAAAGGATACACACAGTAATCTAAATATTAAAATTATAATCTTATAGTCTGTATCAACATTTTTATGCTATTCAATAAAATGGTAGTATATCACCCATGCAATAATGCTTATTTCTCAGCCTTTCCCTAGTACCTCACTGACTATAGTATAATATACCTTTGAATTCCTAGTATACTACCTCTTTTAAGTTCCTCTGGTCCCTAAAACAACTGGATCCTATTTTCTCAAAATATTAGGTTTACTGCTTAAGGCAATGTGTTTGATCAAAGGGATAAGAAGACATTAGAGAAATAAAAAACTTCTCTAGGATAGTGAAGATCCTAAAATATTGACATGTTCAGAAGGACACTCATTTTTCTGTAATCTTCTGTTAACTCCAGATTAGTTTTAAATTGTGGATATCATTTAAGGAGATTTTTTTTAAACTATATGTATGGTTTCTGAGTTTCAATAATGTAGTCTAATGGCATGGATTATAAGAGCAATGTTATAGTAATAAAGTTCCAGAATATAAAATACTTGAGGAGGAATTATATCAACAGGGAAATACTGAAATTATATTAATATTATATATTGAAAGTGTAGACTGTTGATAATGGCTATTTCCAATCAAAGTAAGCCTACTTCTAGATTTAACCAGCATTTTAAGTCTTTGGAATGCTTCTCTATATAATTACAAGTGAAGCAATTTCCAGACAATAGTTAGTGTTGCAACTCCTAGAAATAATTCTAGAGACATTTCATGACTTCTTACAAGCTGTTTTTGGGAACTCTGTGAAAGAGTTAATATCTGAAGTACTCAAACTAAATTTTATAAGCCCATTCTGATCCTTGTCCAACCTGGTTGGGGAAAGGGCAAAAAGGGAACTAAATTTATTGATTACCTTCCAAACACCATGTGGCTTTATCCAGCCGTGTAACCATTTTTGTATT
>PVKE010014998.1:0-34101 GCA_004027555.1 Craseonycteris thonglongyai
CTGAGAAGTCTGGTGACAGCCTGATAGGTTTTCCTTTGAAAGTTATGTTTTGTTTTTCCCTGGCAGCCTTGAGGATTTTTTCTTTGTCATTGATTTTTGTCATCTTCAGAACAATGTGCCTTGGAGAAGATCTGCTAGGGTCTAGGTAGTTAGGGCTTCTGCTTTCCTCTTGGGTTTGGGGCTGTAATTCCTTCCACAGGTTAGGGAAATTTTCATCCACTATTTGTTTTAGTAGACTCTGAGAAGATTTCATCTCACTTCCTTCTGGTACCCCTATTATTCTAATATTGTTCTTTCTGATGGAGTCAGAAAGTTCTTATAGGGCTCTTTCATTTCTCTTGATTTTCCTTTCCCTTTCTTCTTCCCTCTGTGACATTTCCATGTTTGTATCTTCAATTTCACTCATCCTTTCCTGTAGCTGGTCAGCCCTGTTTCCTATGCTGGTCAGTTCTCTGTTCAGCTCTCCCATGATGCCTTTCATTTCAAGGAGTTCCTTTTGGTTCTGCTCTAGCTTCTCAATTTTGTTGGTAAAGTACTCATTTTGCTCAGAATATTTCTTGTTGAGGTCATTTAACTGTGTCTGGGTACTTTGCCAGCATTGAGTGAGCTCTCTGAGTATCTTGATTAATGAAGCCCTGAATTCTGTTTCACTTAGATTTGATTCCAAGTGTGCAAGGTCCTTTACTAAAGACTGCCCCTGATCTTCTGGAGGGGCTTTGGATTCTGAGGTGTGCATTGTGTTTGATGTGGTTCTTTTTGCTCTACGCATGAGTATGTTTTCCCTCTGGGAGTTTGCCTATCAGATGGGCTTCTCTTTATTTTTTCTTTTGGGCTCAGTTGTGGGAGAAGGAGATTTTGGGAGAGGGTTGGGAAAAGCAGACAGCTTCTGTATCCTGGGGCACTTCAGGTTGCTGTCTTAGCTGTTAGATAGCAGGGTAGTAAAGGTGTGGCTAGGGGTGGGGGCATGTGAGTAGGAGCTAGGGCGGGCCTGAGAACAATATCAGATTCCTCTTTCAGCAGGGGGGTTGGGCTGGTGGTTCAGTGCAGGTGGGGCGCAGGAGCTCTGGTCTTTCTCTCCTCAGCCTGGCTGCCCCTCCTTCAATCGTATCTGTAAGCCACGCCTACAGGGCAGCACTTGGATGGGCTGGGGCTTGGCAGTGGCCCAGGTTGGCCACACAGTCCTGCGCGCAGGCAATGACACCACGGCAACCTGGTCAGCAGCCCCATTGCGCATGCGGCTGCAACGCCCCAGAGGCCCTGTGGGCGGAATACCAAAAGCCTAGCTGCGTGCTGGTAAGCAGGCAGCCGTGCTGTAGCAGCCCAGTGGGCAGGGCGCCGAGAGCAGTTCTTGCGTGCAGGCAGGGGCGCTGCAGCGGCCTGGTGAGCCCGGCGCCAAAAGCCCTGTTGTGCGCTTGGGAACAGGCAGCGAGGCCGCAGCAGTCCGGTGGGCGGGGCGCCAAATGCCCCGGTGCATACATGCAGCGATGCACAGCGGCCCAGTGGGCGGGGCGCCGAAAGCCCAGGTGCGCACTTGCGCGCTGGCAATGGTGCTGTAGCAGCCTGGTGAGCGGGGCACCAAAAGCCTAATTGCGCGCTTGGAAGCAAGCAGCGGTGTCACGGAGGCCTGGTGGGCGGGGTGCCGAACGTCCAGGTGCGGGCATGCAGCAGTGCCACAGCGGCACCGTGGGCGGGGCGCCGAAAGCCCTGTGCGCACAGGCCATAGCTTGGGCGGCAGCCACTCTACGCTCCCGGCTCTGTTGAGACCGCCGGATTCACTCCAAGCACGTCCAATGCAGCTGTGCCCACTCAAGCCCCAGCCCTCACTCCAAGAGCCCTGTCCTCAGAAGGCGCTCCCTCACAGTCAATCTCCTCGGTAAATCGGGGGTGCTGAGCTGTTGTGGGCTGGTGCCCTGCTCTCACCCTGCCTGCTGGGAAGTGTAGCCGCCCTGCTCCACAGTCCCTGTTCCACTTTAGGCTCTGTGATCTGATTAGGGCACTGTATGCTGTTCCTTGAGTTCGGATGTTAAATTGTCCACAGTCTTGTGGGGCTTCCACGCTCCCTAGGTCTCGGCTTCCAGCCCGCCCTCGATCCAGCTCCACTTTGACCGTAGTCCCCCAATCCCCCTTTGTTTTTGCCAGCCCCGGGCCGCGCTCCGAGTCTCTGTCCCCGAATCGCTGCTTCCCTTTCCCTCTCCCACTCTCTCCTTTTTTCTCTAACCTTTGGGTGTTGTTCTGTGTTGTGTGGTTCTCTTAGTTGAGGTTTCTTCTCAGGGTTTCCCCTGTGGATTCCCCTCTGTTCACAAGGCCCTTCCCAGGCAGTTATCGGTGTTCTCCTCTCATGCTGCCATCTTTGATCCCTAGCAATATTTTTTAATAAAAAAAATTTAAAGTACAAATTAGTAGTTACAAAATAGTCATAGGAATGTAAAGTACAGCCTAGGGCATACAGTCAATAATATTGTAATCACTATATATGGTACCAGATGTGTACTAGACTTATTAGGGTGATCACTTCATAAGTTATCTAAACATCTAATCACTATGCTATACACCAGGAATGAAAATAATATTAAATAGCAACGTACTAAAAGAAAAAAGTAGTCCTGCCCCCCGAGCTTGCCTCCTGTGAGTGTAATAAATCACAAGGATCAAAACATGCAGATTTGTTAAATTTAAAGACATATGTTTGTTCTGATGTGCTTGAACTGGATTTGCTGCTGTTGGTGTTCAAGTACTCATTGGTCTGTATCAGGGTCTGTTTCCAAGGAAATGAAGGTTTCATTAGGACTGCTTTTCACCGACGTGTTGAGGTTTAATTACTGAGGTTTGTTAGCTGAGGGTTCACGATGAATGAAAGTCTCCATCAGATGTATAGGGGAACTTTAGGACATGTGATATTTACTTCTATATGTTCTCACAGGAACATACATCCAAACTATGTTTTGAGGGAGGGGGAGAGCCAAAACAAGGTGCCCTAGAGTGGCATGTCTCAGTGTTCTTTAAGTCCCTTGACATAGTCTACGTAGGTCAGCCCCCTGGGGCATCATGTGAGATGGAGATGGGTGGTATTTGATGTAGAAGAGCAAATGGAAGATACCCAGCACAACTGCTAAAAATATAAGATAGTCTTAGGTCATACAGTTGTGTTAATATCTTATTAACAAAATATTTCCTGGACAATTTTGACTTTTTTTTCTCTGTTCACTCACCAATTATATGAATTGTTAGAGAAAGACCAGGAAGAGGCATTCTCTGCCCTTACTCCAAAACCATTATCATGTTCTTGATATATTTTTTTCCAGATTTCATCCATCCATCCATCCATCCACCCATCCATCCATTATCCTTCCATCCATTCATCTTTCCAAATATCCATACAAGAAGCATATGTTTTTTAAGTGTAAGAACTGAGTATAAATAGACTACTTTCAGAAATCTTGCAGCCTTAAAGGAAGATAGACATACAAATAAACTACTACAATATGTCTTAAGTATAGACACATACATAAAGATCATGGTGAAAGGAAGGCTTTCACGGTGTAGGAGGAGTACTGCTGGAACTTAGACTCATACTAGCGTAGAAGCTTACTATATGGCCCCTTTTAATGAAATAGAAAAAGGCACTCTACCTGAGCAGATAAAATAGATAAAGGTACCCCGTCCTGCTGGACACAGTCTTTAGCCAGGCACACGATTGGTAAGTGGAACGTTGGCCAGATTTTACCTCATTGGCTAGGAGCCATTATACATTCCTCAAACTGCCTACCCTTATGGGGCAGTCCTGTGCCTCAGATGTCATCTTCCAAAAGCTGCTATTAATACATCAGAATCAGGGCTTCTCTTACATTGACTTATTCTAAGACCCATCCAGAAAACAAAGTGAGTTGGCTGGGTGGAGAGGATCTAATTGTTATCAGGGCAATTCCCTCCCTTACTTTAGAAGACAAAATTTAACCAAAACCTGGAATCAAGAAATAGTGGGGTTTGGTAGTATTGACCAGTCTTGGACTGTGATCCTTACTGCTTTATGGGTGTGTGAGCCAATTGTAAATATGTTGAATGTATTCTTCCTTGTCTTCCCATCATAGATAATATAATTATATACATTCACAGATTTTCTATACAGTAGCCATACGAATGAATTCACATCTCCATATTTCTGATTTTTCTTCTCTTTTGTCCTTTGAAGACTTGGAGTAATATCTTCTCTAGTACAAAGCAAATTTACTGTGTTTTATTTTTTAAAATTAATTAATTAATTAATTTTCAATAAACCATCATGGAAAAGAATGTAATCTAAGGGAACTTATTAACAGAGTCTTTTTTAAAAAAGATTTATTTTATTTTTTTTGACAGAGACAGAGAGAGACAGAGAGAAGGGGGAGGGCCCAGAGCAGTCTCCGTTGTGTACATCATCAGTTTCCCACGTTTTTTCATTCCACACAGGTGGGTGGGGGCCACATAGGGAGGAAACTGGGTTGAGGTCTCTGACATGGGAGGCATGCCCCCATCAAGCCAGGGGCCAAACCAGGGGGTGAGAACTGAACTGGGGGCCTCCTGCATGGGAAGCACACCCCAGTTCAGCATATGGGTCCACACAGGCCAGGGCCAGGATTTGATCCTTGGTCCCTAGGGCTGCAAAGCGAGTGCTTAAGCTGCTGAGCCATCCTGGCTTACCCATTAATAGAACCTTGTTGAAAATTTGTGCTAAAGATAAAAATACAAAAACCGAAAATAGCCCGTGCAGTTTTAACTGCAGTAAGATGTGGTCTTCCATTATTTGATTTTGCAAGATGTTAGTGTTTGAATATTCAGAAGTACTCAGCTGACATAAACTAATAGCACCCCTTGTGGTGGCCTGATTAGGAAACAAAAACACCATTTGAAATTGTTAGTCATATTCCTTAGACATTTCACTATATACCGTATTTTCCGGCGTATAAGATGACTGGGCGTATAAGACGAGCCCCTAATTTTACAGTTAAAAGATAGGTTTAGGCCTATATTCGCTGTATAAGACTATCCCCCACTTCCGAGGCTGTAGTCTTATACAGCGAATATAGGCCTAAACCTATGTTTTAACTGTAAAATTAGGGGGTCGTCTTATACGCCCGGTCGTCTTATACACCGGAAAATATGGGGTAGTTCCCTCTTATTCCTGGTGATACATCCCAAGACCCCCCAGGGGATGCCTGAAACCATGGAGAGTATCGAATCACCATATATACATACACACACACACACACACACATACATACATACATACATACACACATACATACATACACACAGATATATATATATACCCACATATATGAATATATATATTTCCTATATATATGTACCTATGATAAAGTTTAATTTATAAATTAGTCATAGTAAGAGATTAACATCACTATTAATAAAAAGAACAATTATATCAATATGTTATAATAAAAGTAATGTGAATGAATGCTCTCTGTCTCTATTCTGATGATCAATCTGATAACTGAGATGGCTACTAAGTGACTAATACGTGGGTAGCCTTTAACAGTGTGGTTAGGCTGTCCTGAGCGGGACAGAGCAGGACAGTGTTCAATTTCATCACACTACTCAGAATGGTGCATGATTTAAAACTTATAAATTGTTTATATCTGGAATTTTTAATTTATTAATATTTTTGGACTACAGTTGACTGTGGGTAACTGAAACCATAGAAAGTGAATCTGAGGATGAGGGGAACTAATGTACTTGCCACATTGAGAAACTGAGGCTCATTTTGAAACTCACTTTTGGCATTCTTAAATACATTTCTGATACAGCTTTTAATTCAATTGCATGGCTTCAATCAATATAATGCCAATAATCATCTTTTTTAATTTTTTTAACTTTTATACCTATTCATTTATCTTCTAAAGACCTTAAAGGGGTCAGATCAGTTTTTCAATGGAAAGAGTAGAAGCGGGCCCTCAAAATGAGAGCTATGGAACATGGGAGAGCAGAAAGGTCAAGGGCAAAGAAATGTGAAAGTTGTCATTCTAGGCTACAACTTAAGTGTGAGCAAGTCATATGGACTCTTAAAACTTAGCTGTCTATAAAATGACCCAAATATGCTAGAATTCATTGTTTTCTAATTGTCACTGGCTCTATGCCAATGTTATGCATGCTGAAGAAATCTGTCTGGGAAAGCAAGACAACAGCAAATAGATGGATTCAAATATGGCACAAGAGGAGTTTCATTCTTATTTTAGAAGGTATGATTTCATGTGGTATCCCTGGTACAGTTGGTGTTTACTGACAAATTTTGATGATTTATTAAGACCCATTTTTCTTGCTTTTTCTTTAGGGAGCAGTTTACTCTCTAGTTTATGACTGTCTACACTGTACAAGGCACAATTTAGTAATTTACTAGTTAATTTGTTTGTTAACAATAAACAGTGGCTTACACGGGCCAGGTGGAAATCCACATTGACTAAATTAACTGGATGATTGCAGATTCTACTCTCTTGGGGCTGTTAGAAGGTGTCTCTTGTTGGCAAGTGGTTGGCAATCTTCAGCACTATGACCTCCGTATTGCCTTCGCTGCTTCTCTTTTGGTACACCACTGCCCTGCATACATGCCTGCTAAACAATCATAAATAAGCACAGTTCAAGAGGGGTTATTTGGAAAAGGGGAGGAAGATTTTTTTTTCTTTTCAGATCTGTAATTTCTGATATGGTTTAAAGCTGGCAGGCTTTAAAATCTGTATAATTAATTCAATGAATATTTATTGAGCCCTACTATGTGCCAGGCACAAGAGGACGCATCAGTGAACATTCAGACAAGGACTCTGATCTCATAAGGAAACATCTACAAGGAAACAGACTAAACAATGATAAAAATAAACTATGCAATTCTAGACAGTGATAACTACCGTGAAAAAAATGAAATAGTGATGTGTTGGTGGGAGGCTACATTAGGTTGGGTGGTCAGGGCAAGCCTCTTTCCCTTCTTAAGCTATAATTCATTGGATGCTTCCTATGCTAGGCATGGCGTAAGGATTTTGTTTATATTAACTAGTTCAATAAACATAGTAACCCTATGATCATGAAAATACAATTGTCTCCTCTCTACACATGAGGAAACTGAAGGAGCCATTTGAGACTGGTCCAGGACCACACACATGATAAATGGGAGAGCCAAATTTGAACCCAGGGAGTTTCACTCCAGAATCGGTGCCTTTAATTATTACAAATACTGTCTTCCTTAAGCTAGAACCTGAAGGACCCACAGAAGCCAGCCATATAGAGTTGGAAGCAGCTATGCTGGGAAGAGGGAACAGCAAGTACAAGTTTTTGAGCAGGAACGAGGTTGTGATGTCTCAGGAGCAGACTAGAGACCACTGGAGCTGGAGCAGAGTGGACGAGAAAGTAAAGGGAGGGTGATCGGGGCTCAGAGTTGGGCAGGTGCCAGACCTTGAAAGGCCTCCTGGTCCTTGGTGAGGAGTTAGTTTGAATTCTATGGGAAGCCATTGAATGCTTGTAAGAAGGAAAGCAGTTCTGCCTTTAGACCAGGTAAGGTGGGGCCCTGTCCTAGGCTCCATGATTTAGTTGGACCAATATATGTCACATGCATATACCACACACACATGTGCACATGCACATAAAGCACACACACACTAATATGCACACATATACAGGATATAGGTTCTTCAGGTTCCAGTTATTGATTTAAGGTGAAAATAGTGACCAAATAATACTTTATATGATTAAATGTTTTATAATATTTTCTGGAAGTACAATGATTACCATATGCAACTCTATTTAATATTTGAACATGATATGTAAAATTTGAGGTTTATTTTTGGATCTTAATGTTGGTTTACAAATTCTATTGATAATTCTGGTTGCTTCTGTCTCATTAGGGGATGGTTTCTCTAAGTTGAAATTAACTAAAACAAAACCAAGAACTTTAATAATAACCCATGAAAAAAGATCTAACTTGACATTACTATTAGAACACAAATTAGGTGAAAATCTTGATTATAACAATATAATTATTGATTTTACTGAAATGAAAGTAAGAAAAGTAAATTCTATTACATAAAGAGATAATAATTTATGAGCTATGTATATCTTTATTTTATTACTCATGCAAACATTGCTGATATATTACAGGAACACTCAGCTGTGTGTAATAATAATTGAATTCAGTTATCTTTGATATTTTGCCAACTTTTAATCATGTAAAAATTATGCACACATCTTTTTTTTTAAAAAAGATTTATTTATTGTTTTTGGCAGAGAAAGACAGAGACAGAGAGAGACAGAGAGAGACAGAGAAAAGGGGGAGGGCCCAGAGCAGTCTCCATAGTTGACAGTATTAGTTTTCCATATAGTTTCACTCCACAGATGGGCGCGGGGCTGTGCAGGGCAGGAACTGGGCTGGGAGCCTTTCACACAGGCCCCGGCAAGAACTGAACTGCAGACATACTCCAGTTCAGCATATGGGTCCACATGGGCCAGGCCTGGGATTTGATCCTTGGTCCCCAGGACTGCAAAGCGAGACCTTAACCCTCTGAGCCATCCCAGCTTCCCCTGGACGCATCTTTTGTTTTTTGTTTTTATACATATACTTTTGTCAAAGTAGGAGGGTAGACTATATTTTATGTAATAGGTTATTGGCTTTATCTGTCAATTTAAACATTAAGTAAATAGAATGTGGCTTCTATTTGTCCCTCTGCCCAGGCCCTGCAAATGTATGGAGTGAGCTCCCAAAAAAGTCATGCGATCTGGTTCATGTTTTTAAAGGGTGACAAAAAGCAGCAAAGCTATACTCATTTCTAAAAGTGACGTTTCCTTATTTGTTTTTTAATGATAAAAAAAACAATAAAGCTCTATTTCTGAAACACAAAATGAAAAATAAAAGGGTCTTTTAATCATTTGAGTTTTTGTAAAAGTTCAGCTAAGAGAGAAGTTAGACATTTTTGCATGGGGAAAAAGACACAGGTAACTTGAGTTAATGCTTGTACCACAATGTTTCAAATATGGATTCTTGGATGGTGAAAAGCCCACATCAATCCTCCCATGTTTTCTAGAACAGTGATTCCCTATTCTCTGCACATTCAAAATATTTGTAGAGTTTTTAAAGCATACCTTTTTCTCACCCCAGAGATAAGAGTTAATTAGTCTAGATGAGGCTTCTTGCTGATTTAAAACTGGCCTTTTCCCCTTTCTATGATAATTTTGGTGATTTTCCCCATCTTTTCTTTTTAGGTTTTTCTAATAGATATCATCTCTTTATTTCTCTGGTAATTTTCTTTGTTTAATTGGCTACAAAGGAAATAATTATCACTTTATTGGACTATGATTGACATTGCTTAGAAAAATAATAAGGTCACATGAGCATATGTGAGTTAAAAATATAATGTGTCATAATCAGGAGGCAACCTCAGTGGGATCTGAGCCTATAACCTTTTGTACCAACCTCAGAGAGATGGCATATGATATGATTAAAAATATGATTGGACAAAATAAATACAGAGTGTGTATATATAAATCTATAAATATAGATTTACAATGCTCATGAGAGGCTGTGCACAGAATCCTGGGATTAAAATGTGGCCATCCATGCCAAGGTTTTTCTGAGTACATTTCATGTTGGACTCAGGACCAGGTTCATTGCCAAGCTTTCGAGCAGACTGAGTAAAGATGTTCTCATGAAGGGCAGAGAAACTGAGCCCGTAAACAAAGTGCAACATAGGGGACATGGGGCTGCTTGGGAGGGACTTTCATGATACAGAATCAGAAAACTGCTGGAGAGAGAGAGCTCTGCTAAAAATATGACTGTTGTTAGTGTGGTCATTGCCCAAGTTCCAGGCTGAGCAACAGCCCTTTATGATGGAAAGCAGGAAATTTCCTTTATTAACAAAAACAGTAGATGTGTTGAAAGGACAGAGTCAAGGAAGCTTCACAATATAAGAGGTCATCTGGGTGAGAAATTCTTCCCTGGACCCCAGATGACTATTTCTGGGGTTATTCTAATTTTTAACTTATAGACCCTTACTAGCATTCACATTCTGCTTTTAGACATTTTTTCCATTTATTCAGTCATTTCACTGTGTGTAGCCTCTTCATGTATGTTAACTTTTTTTCTCTTCATCTTTTCTTCTTTACCATCATTGTTGCAGTCCAAGCTCCCACCTCTCCTGCCTGAATTGCTGTAACAGCCTCCAAGTGCTCTGGCCTTTGACCCCTCTAGTCCATTCTCTATGTTCTACTGTCATGATCCTACTTAAGTCTAAATCTATTATGTAACTCCCCTACTTAAACACCACAATTAATCCTCAGTACTTTTAAGATAACATTTGTGTCCTCAAGAAGTGCTTACAGGGCACTTCATACCCACCCCCTGCCTACCTCTGCCACCTCCTCTTCTTTCACCTGATCTCTACTCTCTACCCAATCCATACGAGTTTTGGGATATCCACTAACATCCTGCATCAGAATTACCTTAAGATGCTTATTAAGAAATTTAGATCCCTACATTACTGCTTGGACAAGAATCCCCGGGAGCTTTTAGGGGGAGTCTTCTAAATTCCAACTTGAGAACAATTTTCTAGGCCACTGAAATTGCTGACTAGAGATGAAATGCAAGAGTCCTATATTCCAATGGGCAAAATCTGCTTCATTAGCCAGGTCAGCCATGAGAAGATGACTTCAAGGGTCAGAGAGGTCTTGTTGGGCAGATACATTGCCTGTCCTCTTTGGCTGTTGTGTCTGATATTACAATATTGAGAAATCTGAAAATCCTTCAAATACATTTGTAAATCTCCTTTAAAATACAAACTATCTTAGAAACTTAATTCTCAAAAAGGGTTTTAACTTAGACCTTCATAGATCTAGGTGAAGTATGATAAAAGAAAATGAGATTTAGAGTCAGAAGACCTGAGTAAGGCATGAATCTATCTTTACTGATAGTTAAACCTCAGGCAAGTTATTTTAATATCCTTATTAAATTATGGTTTCCCAGGGGAAGCTGGGATGGCTCAATGGGTTAAGCGCTCACTTCGCAGTGCCGGGGACCCAGGATCGAATCTTGACCCCGGCCCGTGCGGACCCACATGCTGAACTGGGGAGTGCCCCCAGTTTAGTTCTCTCTGTCTCTGTATCTCTCTCTCTCTCTGTCAAAAACAATAAAAAAAAAGTTATGGTTTCCTGATCTGTGAAATAGAACAAATAGTACTGTTGGCTTAAATTAAGTGAAGAAATGTTTTATAAACTGTTAATTGCCATCACCCAAGTTGGTAGTTATTTTTGTCTCTTTCTCTAGTTTTGATGGAAGAAAGGTGAATAATAAATTCAGAAAAAGGATATTTAGTATTCAGAAGGTATTTTGAAATGGATTTCAGTGACATCATGATACATCAAAATTTGTGGAATATAGCTTAGAAGAATATTTACAGAACTAAAACTGAAAATGTTTCTCTTCAAAAGGAAATATTAAAATGAGAACACAAGGTGCAGACTCAGAGAATATATCTAGAGAACATATTTGACAAAGAACTTATATCTAGACTACATAAAGAACTCCTACAAATGACAAATAATAAAAAAAAAAAAATGGAGAAAATATTTGAACAAATACTTAACCAAAGAAAATGTATAGATGCTTAATAAGCACAGGAAAAGATGCTCAACATCATTAATTATCATGAAAATGCATTGAAACCACAATGTGATGTTACTCCATATTTAGCCACTAGAATGGCTAAAAGTAAAAAGATTGAGCATAAAAGTATTGACAAAGATGTGTAGCAACCAGAAAACTTATACACTGTTGGTGGGACTGTGAAACAGTACAACCACTTTGAAAAACAGCTTGGTAGCATGGGAACCCATGTGGAACTCCACAATTGTTATAAAGATTATTTTATATATATATTTTTTTTTTTGACACAGAGAGAGAGAGATACAGAGACAGAGACAGAGAGAGAACTGAACTGGGGGAGCTCCCAGTTCAGCATATGGTTCCGCACGGGCCGGGGCCGGGATTCGATCCCCGGTCCCTGGCGCTGCAAAGTGAGCGCTTAACCCACTGAGCCATCCTGGCTTCCCCTAAAGATTATTTTAAACTGAAGACATTTGGGATTCAACAGATGCAAAAAGAAGCCTTCTCAGAGGGGGAAGATTCTATTCCCAGGAGAAAGACCAAGAATAAAACAACTTTAAGTCTCCTTTTGGGGAACAATTATGATAGCAACTGGAACAAGTAGAGATAGCAAATTTATAATCCAATGAATAAAATAGGAATTCATGAGTTTACACTGATATAAATATGTGAATTAGTAGATACAAGTTAAAAATTTGAGGGGGATGCCAGCATAGTTCAGTGGGTTGAGTACTCATCTTGCAGCCCCAGGGTCCGAGGATCGAATCCCGGCACTGGCTTGTGTGAACCCATATGCTGAACTGGGGTGTGCTCCTCCAGTTTAGTTCTTGCTGGAGTGAGCATCCCTGTGGGAGGAATCTGGTTTGTCTTCCATCCCAGTTGGGCTTCCCATGTAGGAAACCCCCAGTTTGCGGGGGCGTGCCTCCCATGTAGGAGGTCCCTGGCCTGGTTCCTTCCCTGTGTAGGCAGCTCCATGCCCACTTGTGGAGTGAAACTACATCAAAAACTAACGATGTATAACTATGGAGACTGCTCTGGGCACTCCCTCTTCTCTCTGTCTCTCTGTCAAAAACAATAAAAAAAAAAGAAAAAAAAAGAAAATTTGAGGTTTTTGAGTTTCAAATTACCTCCTCACAAAACACCTATAATTACGGAGGACAAGAAAATAACCTTAGAGTGAATAAAGCCTGGTAGACACCACCTTCGTCAAATGATCTAAGTGAACATCATTAGCATAAGGAGAAATAAAAAGTGTGGCACTTGATGGGATGCAATGAGAAGTACGGGTATTTCTGGGACATTCCTACTGAGGAAGTGTAATGTGAATCTAATCATTTGGAAACAAATTAACAAAACAAATTAAGGGACATTCTTAAACAGACAAACAAAAAACTGGCTTATGACCTTCAAAAGAACATAGGACTCTTGGAAGGATACCATGAAAACTCTATTTTGTTGGTGACATTTTCACCCTTTTCTTATTACTTAGAGACTTCAGTCTTAGTAGTATTTTTTAGAAATTCTTCTGGAAAATCTTTTTTTTTTTTTTCTATTCTTCTATTTTCGCCTCTAAGTGAAGCTATAGTTCTCTTGGGCTGACATCACAGAGTTATTTTTCCACCCTTGGTTGTAAAGGCCTCCAGGAGAAAATTATGTGATTTTTACATGCAAATCAGACAGTAGGAATAGGCCAACTGTTTAGAGTAAAAAAGGCTGTTCCCATGAAAATGATAAAAGACAGACAGGGGACCATTTCTGTGATCTAGAAACACGTTTTGAAAGACAGCTTTATTTGGACATTTTCAACAAGGTTTTTTAGAGTTGTAATACCATTCCCTTGTAGCCACTACTCACTTGAATAATATTTTAATAATATTTATCTGATGGCTGTATCTGTCTGCCCTTCATTCTAAAGAGTTCTTTTTTTTTTCTATATCTTTTTATATTTTATAGAGAGTAATTGTTTTATCTTCAGTGCATATTTATTTCTATTTTACTTTTGACAGATAGAGAGAGAGACAGAGACAGAGACAGCTAGAGACCTGAACTGTGGGAACTCCCCAGTTCAGCACGTGGGTCCTGCCTGGGCCGGAGCCGGGATTCGATCCTCGGTCCTCGTGGCCTCAAAGCGAGCGCTCTTGATAAAAGTCACTGTTAGCTTTGTCCTACGTGGTATTTACCTTTACTTATGTTGAACTGGGTGTGACTTTCTGAATATGGATTTTCCCAGTCTATCCCTACCTAAAATGTTCCCAGTTCACCTTTATAGTATGGCAGTGATAAGAAACACAACATTTCTGCCTAATAGCTCTTTTAGTTTCTCTGTATCCCTAAATATAACTTTTTTTCTAGAAGAATCACTATCCTAAATTTCAGAGATAAGTGCAGATTCTGGAGTTTTATTGTTAGGGTTTATATCGTGATCAAACCATCCAGACTTATGCGATCTTGGGTAATACACTTGATCTCTCCAAGTCCCAGTTTTCTCATTTGTTAAAAGGCAATATTGTAAGGATGAAGTAAAGTAACTCTTGGAAAGTTCTTAACACAGAGCTGGCACATAGTATGTGTTAAATATGGTAATTTTGTTAATATATTTATTATTATTCATCTTACTGATGAATCTAAAACCATCCTCCTTAAAGGGCTAAAATTCTGACCATCCAGTAGCTTGAGCTAAATGTTTATCAGGCATTTTCTGAGCTCTCATAACATCTTCTAGAGATCTCTGCCATCATTCTTATTATGTAGTATTATAGGCAGGGCTGGCCTGTAACTGGCATGCCCATGTACACTGGCCAACATCCCTTCTGAGTGGGTTTTCATAGTGTGAGGATAATGAATATATTTTGAATATCTCCCTGATTAGAAATATTATACACCTGTCTCTCCTGTCGAATTGAGAGAGATCCTAAGGGCAGAGGTTATACCTTATTGATATTCGGTGCCTAAGACCATGCTTGGTATACAGTAGACTCTATAACTCTTTGTTGAACCAAAATAAACTGTGGTACATTAAGGTACCATGGTCAGCTTGAGATGTTATAGAAAAACTGGCCACATTTTGGCTGAAACTGTCAAAACAAGTAATATGGAGGGAAGAAGGTGGCCATGGGCCTCCATTTTAAGTCAGATCCATATGAGTACCTAAATCCATGTGTTTAAGCCTCTAGGAAGTTCCCCATCAGTTTTCCATAATCAGGGCATTCACACTCAAATTACTGGAGGTTTACTTTGAGAGGCATCTACTACAGCTCCTTTTCTGTGTTTAGCAAAGCAAGCAGGTCGTCAGCTTCTCCTTCATGACATATGGCCTGTCACATGTTCCCTTCTTGCCTCTATTACCCACCTCTGCTTCCTCCCATTTCCAACACATGATTAATTTAAGGGTTGCAGACAGCAAGTGGGATCTTTCTCTTTCACAACCCTAATGTAGCTAGAAGATAATAGAGATTCCAAATGGTTTTCAAAGCCCAAAGGAGGAAAGAATTAAAAAATAAAATTCAACTGTTCAACTGTTTTAAAAGTTCTACATATAGTTTTTTTAATACTGAGGGGGCTTAGATATATAATAAAATATCCCTTTCAATTCCAAGGTCGTGTGCTTGGGGTGAGATTGGGTAGTTTCTGGGTAAGAAACTTCTCAGAGCAGTGGTTTTCACTTTGGGAATGCAGAGACATGGCCTAACCCAAAATCCAGTCAGATGTATGAGAAGAATAATTGTATGAACTACCAATAAGGTATAATAAAAATTAATTCATGTCAGAAATGAAAGTACAGACTCCACTGGATTGTGAAAATGAGTAAGAATGTGAAAGTAGATAAAGACCTCTGGACCTCACAACTCACTTTAAAAACCCTTATCACAATGCTAATGAGGCCACCTAAGGCCAGATGAATAGGGTTATAACTGGTTAGAGGCAAGCTGTACCTGAGAACAAACTCAGATTTCTGCAAAATACAATAAAAACGTGGGAAATGAAGAAAGAGACAAGCAGAAAAACTGAAATAGATTTTCTCAAGGCAATTGTTTTTTCTTCTAGGGCAAGGAGACCAAATGGATGGAAAGAACATTGGATCAGGAATCAGGTGACTTTGGCTTCGGCCTGGAGCATGGTTTTCCTGAACTCATTGCTTACCTATCTGTACCTTGCTCCAGAAGTAGTGAAAGAGCTCACAGGGTTATGTTGAGGTGATAACAGAGTTACAACTGCTTTAGGTAAACTTGATAAATAATGCATGCTATCATTGTTGTTATTATATGTTTAATGTTACAATTAATAATCAACAGAAGGTGATGTTATGAACCTACCCACACCATCTGCAGCAGGGCTGCATACCCCAAGCTATTTCCATCATGGATGAAGCACATGCCTAGTTTCACGCTGCTGGATCATAAGTAAAGGTATAATCACGTTGCTAAGATTATATACCAGCAGTTACCTCTCAAAATGAGATCAATAAAAGAATTACCTCAGCACTAAGTACAACATGAGAACATTTTAGAAAATAAACACTATGAGATGTCCTGTGATACAAATTAGTTTTATTTTGCCCTCCCTTCTTCCCTCCCTCCCTCCCTCCCTTCTTTCCATCTCATTGTATACTCTTTAACTTACTTTCTCAAACAAATAATTGAGCACCATCTCTGTAACACATTGTGATGACTCTGGGAAGGCCACTTAATAAGTAGGGCATGACCTTTGCCCTCAAGAAGCAGCCTGACTACTCTGGGAAGCAACGGAGGTAGAACAACTGGTCTTAATGACTCATTTGTTCTACTGCAGTGGAATGGTAAAATTGAGTCTGGGCCAGGCCACCACATAGAATCATGCCTTTAACTACATGATTTTTCCACCATAAGCACCATCCCTTTTCCTTATTACATGGCAAACTCCTTTTAAATCAGTTTTAGCATTTGCTGCTCTGAAAAGCCTTCACTGTTTTCCCAGACAGAGTTAGCAACCTCTTCCTCTTTATTTCCACAGTACTTAGAGTCACATAGACCTGGATTCAGATGTGGACTTTTCCCCGTCCCAGCTATTTACAAGCTACTTTGGGCAACCTACTTGGCCTCTGATCATTAGGTATTAGTAAGAATGCTCCCCTTGAAGTAGTGTTGTTGTGAAGGTTAAATGAGACAATATAAGATGAATAGAATAGTTGGTGACCCTCAAAACGTGGGTTCAATGAATGAATAATAACATTTATAATTCTCTGTTAAACATTTGTAAAGCATGATCCCACATTACACTGATGTTCCTTAAAGACAGCCACAATGCTTCCTGCTTGCCTCTCTGAGGATTTGTTCATAGAAAGCTCTCCATAAATATTTGGTGAATAAATAAATAAAAGAATGGATAAAAAGTGGTAGTTATGAGCAAATAAAAGAGACAACAGAGTTAATTTACAAGTATGTTTATGACAAAATTATAATTTGTGAACTCACTAACAAAGTGGAAATGAAGTGGGAGCAAGTAATTGCTTGTGATAGAAAACAGAACAAATGTCTACAACCCAGCAATGCTACTGATAAAGCTGATTGTCTTGATAACTGGAGTGAATTAGCTTCTAGTGGGATATCTCATGGACCTGAGAATCTGCCAGAAAATTTGGGCGAAGAAGGTAGTTTTTCAAAAACATGACATATTGTCATGTTACTAGGTTGTTTTTTCTCCTAATAACAATATTTTAATGTCTTGGGGTGAAAGTACACCTCTGCTGTGATGAATTTATAATAGATGAAGATAGGTTATGTAAAAGTCATCATCATAATTACAGTGACTTTGAGTTAATGATTTTCTCTATTAATTATTCTTCACTGGTTTAGCAGTATAGGAGTTCAAGATATCAAAAATCATGTTGCTTTAATGAGCTACCACCTCCTCCTCCAGAAATAAACATTTATTAAATAAATATATATCAAGGTGAAAATGTCCTCATTTTAAGCACTAGCGTTGTAATTTCTCATAGGGTGGGACTTTTCTTTGATTAGGAAACTCTCATGATAAATCACTTGGAGACAAGGTGAGATCCAGAGAGTGCGTGATGTCAGGAACTAATGAAACCAGGGAAAGCAGAACGGGACAGGAATTTGAGGATGGGAGGAAAGAGCCTGGAGACTGGAGAGGGGGTGGGGAAGGATAGAGAGAGGAGGGCTGACAGGACTGGAAGCTAGAGCCCAAGCTGTCCAAGCGGTCCAGGGACTTAAAATTAAATTTTAAATTGTTTCCACTATTGGGTTGTAAATTGTATTTCTGGAAATCTTCAAAAAATCTTTGTGGAAATTATGAGCAGCCTGAGTCTAATTGTGCTTTGATGTAGTCCCACACAGAGACATCATTAGCAGGAGACGAGAGCCAGAGGGAAACTTGATAGGGAATTGTCCTTTGCCCCAACACCCTTTCCCTCCCAAAGATTTTACAGAAATCTTGAGAAGGGTTTTGGACTTTCCATAGTTCTGTGGAAAGATTAATTTTATGCAGACCATAAAAGAAGGGAGAGTAAGCATGTGGCTAAGAATGTGAATTCAGGGGATGCTGGGATGGCTCAGTGGGTTAAGCACTCACTTTGTAGGCCTGGGGACCAAGGATCAAATCCCAGCCCTGGCCCATGTAGACCTATATGCTGAACTGGGGTGTGGCCCCTAGTTTTCACCTGGGTGCAGTTCCTATGTGGGAGGCCCCTACCCAGTTCCTGTCCTGCATGGCCCCTGCCCACCTGTGTCTAATGAAACCATGTTGAAAACTGATGACATACAACCATGGAGACTGCTCTGGGCCTTCCCCTTCTCTCTGTCTCTCTGTCAAAAACAGTAAAATAAATCTTTAAAAAAAAAAGTTCAAATCTCCGTTTCTCTATATCTCTATATTACCTTGAACATGTTATTTAGATTTTGTAAATTTTGTTTGTAAAATAAGGTAAATCATAATAACAGCACCTACATCACAGGGAGGATTAAATTAGAGAAGGCTAATAAAGTGCTTAGGACAGTGCTTGGCCTATAGGAAGCATGTCACAAAACGTTAGTTACTAGGATAATTACTGTGTATGTGAAAACAGCCTATTTCCATTGTGTTTCTGGTCAAAGTTATTCATTTGCTGAGGAGATTCAGGCAGTGAATTCTGCCAGAACTTACCCTTTCCAAAGCAATGATGAAGGTAAATCTCAGTTCTCAGTAGGGACTTGTTACTTACTGTCATTTCAGGGTGACAACACTCATGCCTTCAATGCAGAAAATAGCTTCCTTCTGTATGTCAGAAACTTTGACTATGGCCCAATAATCTGTAGTTTCCAACTTATTAACGGTGACAATAGTGTTTTAGAAATGTGCCAGAATCATCATACTAATGCTCCCTTATGTTTATGTAACTTTTTAGAGTTCACAAAGGGCTATGCATGCCTGTCTTGTGAGTAAGATGCCCTTTCCCTCTGCAAATGAGAAATGGTGACTCAGAAAGGCTGCTTATCAATATCACCAGATCCAAAATGGCTATAAATTAGAGCCCAAGCATTTTGACTCTTTTTTCATTGATTTTTGAGGCTATGGATGGATGTTCTTCATCATCTAATGTAGCTCTACTATCTGCAAACTTCTGCCCAGAGAGAGAAAAGCAGAGGAAGATAGTTTTGATCTATTTTGCACATCGAAGGAGTTAGTTATCCCTATTTAAGATCAGATTTTTATCTGCCCGAATTAAATGCAGACTTCTAGTGCTGATCTTGTATATTTCCTCTACTTGAATTCCTTTGAAATTTGTGATTTGCTTTAGTCAATTGACTAATTTAATAAAAAGAAAACCATAAACCCCCACCCTTGGTGAAATTCTAGCCTGGTCTCCTTTATGAACCAAAAAACACTATTCCCTTGAACTTTCCATCTTCTCTTTTCTTATAGCTCAAAATATCACCCAGACCCTGGTGCCAGAGGGCATGCTTTTTCTGAATTAAAAGGGAAATGCCAGGGGCTGCTTTAGTTACTCTAAATCTTCTGCTCCCTATTTTTATCTTGTTTATATGATCATGATATAACAAAGCTGTGATTCATAATACCTTAGAAGACAAAATATTTAGCTGGAGAAGAAAAAGTCACATGATGGCAAAGGAGGGCAGACAAGGGAGAAAATAAACCACAGTAAGGAAGATAAATTTAACTGATAAGAAAGCCTGATTGGAGGAGAAAGTAGAAATTTGCTCTGTAATCAATCAATCAATCAATCAATCAAATCTTATTATAAGTATCTGTTAGTAAAACGAGGGTGGGGGGTGGGGGTAGAAAACTTTGCCTGAAGATTTAAAAACTCAAGTAGAGCTAGAAACCCAGGGCTAGGGTAAGTATCTGTTGGAATTATTATCTGACATTTGGACAGCACAGACTGGCCACATTATATGAGATGATGGCCATTGGATAGTTGTAACTTCTTTTTCCTGGTGATCTGATAGGCTAAGACAACTTTGAACAGGTTCCTAAAATGTTATTTCCACACATTGGAAAATCTGGGGTGTGTGTGTGTGCGTTTCTGGGAGGTGGGCTGGCTCATAGTGAAAGAGGGAATGAAATGGGAAAGAGTCAGAGCGACCTAGTTCAGGAAATTTAACAAATGCAGAGTGCATTTAACTCAAACATGTCCAACCTGTGGCCCAGGATAGCTTTGAATGTGGCCCAACACAAATTCTTATAACATGAGATATTTTTTGCGACTTTTTTTTTTGCCCATCAACTATTGTTAGTGTTCGTGTATTTTATGTGTGATACAAGACAATTCTTCTTCCAATATCATATATCCCAGGGAAACCAAAAGGTTGAATACCATTGATTTATTCGTAACTTCTATTCAGGACAGGTTACTTAAAAAAGTATATGTATGAATTCACTTTGTGTTCTCATTTAATATCTTCTTAGGGATCCTTTCTTTAGCAATGTTGCTTTAATGTGTAGAAAATGAGAAACCAGACACTAATAGATAGCGTTTCGTGTTGTTGTTATTCTGTAGCTATTAAGGGAATGACTTCTAACTTTGACTTTGCAAACTGATTTTGCATAACCCTGCTTTACCATCCCAGCTGAAGAAGGAGGGAGAGGAGAGGTGAATGACCCCTGAACAGAATGCTGTTCTGGTGTCTCCTGATTTCAGCAGGGCAGAAAGGGTTTAATGCATTGGGATTCTCAGAATTAATTGGATCTATTCCCATCACTTTGAATATGTAGTTAATGACCACAAAGTCTTCTGAACAAAGAAAAATGGTAATACATGGCAATATTAATTAGCAACATATAGATTTGAAACATGCTCTTCCAAAGCTCTCAAATTAAATGCTAAATGATGCCAAAGGCTTTCAACAGCAATTAGAGGAAAGAAACATCAAGTTAACCTTCATCACCTTCATTAATTAATATTTATTTGGTGTCTAGACATCTTGTTTGTCTTGATAAAGGAAAAAAATCTAAAATTTTATGATAGTTGATAAAATACTTGTTAGTTTAGTGACAAGGTAGAAAAGGGAATAAATGAACTTGTTGAGTATGTATGATATGAACTACTTGAAAAATTTTGGAATTTATTGAGGAGCTCTCATTAGCAGGATCCTGAATATATCTACTCATAACTAATGGGTTATGCTCCTAGAGTATTGATTCATCTCTTTAAGGAGAAATAGAATTAAACTATAGCAGGATTTCAGCTGGTATTTGAATTTCAGCAACTATCTTCTCTCTACTCTTTCCAAGTCAATTCAATTCAGTCAAATCAATTCACCTTTATTATGTATATTATTTACCAAAGTCCAGTGCTATACCTCTAGACCTTTTCAGGGGATATAGAAATTAGTAAAATTAGGTAATTTAACAGCCTAGTGATTAAAAGACTTGGGTCATAAGGAGTTTTTCTCTTGGCCAATAATTCAATGTGTTTTTTTGAGGGGGGGTCCAACCATAAGCAATTACAAAAGTGCTAACCTGTCAGGCCTCACTGGGAGTAGCTGCCCTCTCCACATTAGACTCCATGCATAGTCAGTGCATTACGGTCTCTGAAGGGAGTTGCAGGCCCCTCTGACTGGTTATGGTCTTTGAATATTTGTGTTCCTGACCCAGGCATCTTCATGTCTAGTTCTTTTTAATGAAGAACTTAGGCTAAGGTCTTCCTCAGATGTCTCTGCTGAGGTCTTCTTATGGGAGTGGAGGAGGAGGGGGAAATTTTGAAAACACTGTTTCCCACTCTGACTTAGTTCAGTATTTTCATGTTCCTTGCACTTCCTACTGTCCCCTAGATCCTGGGGTCCATAGAACTGCAAGAGTCTTTTGTTAGACCATGTCCACATCTGTACTGAATCACCTACACTTTTATTTTTAAAAGATTTATTTTATTGTTTTTGACAGAGACAGAGAGAGACAGAGACAGAGACAAGGAGAAGGAGCAGAGCCCAGAGCAGTTTCCATAGTTGTATATCATCAGTTTTCAACATGGTTTTATTCCACACAGGTGGTTGGGTTCTGTTCAGGGTGGGAACTGGGCTGGGGGCCTCCCACATTGGAGGCACATCCCCTTGAGCTGAGGGTCATACCAGGGGGCAAGAACTGAACTTGGGATCTCCCACATGGGAAGGACACCCCAGTTCAGTATATGGGTTTGCACAGGCCAGGACAGGGATTCGATCCTTGTCCCCAAGGGCTACAAAGTGAGTGCTTAATCTGCCAAGTCATTCAAACTTCCCTGACTCACCTATTCTTGATCTGTTTGCTATTCCATAGGGGAGAATGGAACAGGGGGAATTTGGTACCTTTTTGGGTTTTAGACACTTGCTTTACCATTGTATTAAAGGCTTTTACCATTGTGATTAAAGGATTCATGTAACTTTCATTTCGGCTTATTGGTTTTGTTTTTTTTTATTGTTTTTGACAGAGACAGACAGAGACAGAAGGAAGGGGGAGGGCCCAGAGCAGTCACCATAGTTGTATGTCACCAGTTGTTGTTTTTTTTAAATATATTTTTATTTATTTATTTTTGACAGAGAGAGAGCGAGAGAGAGAGGGAGAGAGAGAGAGAGAGAGAGAGAGAGAGAGAGAGAGAGAGAGAGAGAGAGAGAGAGAGCTGAATTGGGTGAGCTCCCAGTTCAGCATATGGTTCAGCACAGGCCGGGGCCGGGATTCGATCCCCGGTCCCCGGTGCTGCAAAGTGAGCACTTAACCCACTGAGCCACCCTGGCTTCCCCTGGCTTATTAGTTTAATTGGCTACTTTGACACCTGACAGTTCAGCTGATCTCCTGACAGGTACTAGTCATGGTTTTACCATTCTGGCTGAGTAAGACTGGGCAAGTTACTAAACTTTCCCAATATTTGATTTTCTACTGTAAAACAAATACAATACTGTTATAGGGTCTATTCCACAGATTGTTGGGAAGATTATATGAGATATGTGTTTGGTTGTCATATGGTTAAGTTTTTAAATACATATTAGCTATTACTAATAGTATTGATAGAAATCTCACAACCTTCTGGGGAGATTGAGAACAGTAATTCATTCCACGCATCTCCTTTACCTCCTCTGTATCAAGCCCTGGTTCTAGAGAGATAAGATACACTATGTCCTCTTGGCTCTCAAAGAGTTTTGGTATATAGAGGGTAGACAGATGTGTAACCAACCACAGCTGAGAATGAGGCATGTACAAGATGATATGGAAACTTAGAAGTAAAGACAGTTCATTGGTGAGGATATTATTGGCTGAAAGAATAAAGTAACTGAAATGAAGAATAGATTAGAAGGAATCAACAATGCATTAGATAAAACAGAGGATCAAATTCGCAATTTAAAAGTTAACATAGTAGAAAGCACCTAATCAGAAAAGCAAATAGCAAAAAGCAAAAAGAATCCAGAAAGATGAGGACAATTTAAGGGGCCTTTGGGACAACATCAAGTGTATCAACATTTGCATAATTAGGGTACAAGAAGGAGAAGAGAGAGAACAAGGAATTGAAAACATATTTGAAGAAATAATGCTGGAAAACTTCCCTCACCTGGTGAAAGAAATTGACATACAAGTCCAGGAAGTGCAGAGAGTTCCAAACAAGAGTTCCAAATAAGGCCCACACCAAGACACATAATTAAAATGACAAAGGTTAAATACAAAGAGAATTTCAAAAGCAGCAAGAGAAAAGCATTTAGTTATTTACAAGGAAGCTCCTGTAAGACTATCAGCTGATTTCCCAAAAGAAACTTTGCAGGCCAGAGGGATTAGAATGAAATATTAGATGTGATGAAGGGGAAGCCAGGATGGCTCAGTGGGTTAAGCGCTCACTTTGCAGCCCCGGGGACCAGAGATTGAATCCAGGCCCCGGCCAGTGTGGACTCATATGCTGAACTGGGGAGTGCCCCCAGTTCAGTTTTCACCGGGGAGAAACCCCAGACCAGTTCCTGCCCTGTGCAGCCCCACGCCCACCTGTGGAATGAAACTATGTGCAAAAACTAATGACATGCAACTATGGAGACTGTTTGGGGCCCTCTCCTTTCTCTCTGTCTCTCTCTCTGTATCTCTCTCTCTCTCTCTCTCTCTCTCTCTCTCTCTCTTTCTGTCAAAAACAATAATAAAAAAAAATTAAATCTTAGATGGGATGAAAAGCAAGGACCTACAACCAAAATTACTCTTCCCAGAAAAGCTATCATTTAGAATTGAAGGACAGATAAAGAGCTTCCCAGACAAGGAAAAACTAAAGGTATTCATCACCATCAAACCAGTATTACAAGGAATGTCAGAAGGACTTCTTTAAGATTAAAAAAAAAAAATTCAAAATATGAATAATAAAATGGTAATAACTACATATTTATCAACAATTACTTTAGATGTAAAGGGAGTAAACTCTCCAATCAAAAGACAGGGTTGCTGAATGGATAAGCAAACAAGACCTTCATATATACTGCCTGCAAGAGATTCACTTCAGATCAAAAGACCCACACAGGCTGAAAGTAAAGAGATGAAAAAAGATATTTCATGAAATGGAAACTGTAATTGAAAAATAAAAGAATTATTTAAAAAACTTGGTAGTCAAAATTTTAAATGTTAAAATTTGATAGTCCAGTATCAGAACTATAATTTCTTCACTCTTATAGTCGCTGTAGTGTGCCTTTGCAATATCAGAGAAATCTGACTTTTAATGAGCGTAGTATTTGAGGGCAATCACCTCTATTTTAGGGCACTGCTGGTAGTGTCATCACCAAGGTTTACCTTATGTTTTTAATAGTAGTTCACATAGATAAAGACTTACCTCCATAGCTCCTGGATTGGAAGGTTTGGTTGAGGGTGGGGATATATGTCACCGAACCAATTCCACAGACCCAGGGAATTGCCTGAGAAAGAGGCTTTTTTGGCTATTTTCAGAAGTCCTCCTAAGGTTGTTACCTTGCTCATATCTGATATTTAACACAATCACTTTTAAACATCTGTCCTTAAATCTTGGATCTAGAAATATGGCAACAGAACAATATAACTCTCTTCCAAGAGAGAAAAATTACCTCTGACTTTGATCTGCACCTCAGTTTTTATTGCATAGGCATTGATATCAGCAACTTATCTGTAGAACCATGTAAGATATCATGTAAGAAATATTTGCACATTCAATGTACTTCATATTGATAATTTCTTCAGTAGGTTCTCAAAACCAACTACTTTCTTTTTAAGCAGTCTTTTGACTATTAGGGAATTCTGTCCTGTTGATATTGTTGTCTGCCAAATGTAATAGTATGCCTTTATTTTGAGTAGCCCTTTCAACATGTAAAAGTTCTTATTCCATATTTTTAAAGATTTATTTTATTGTTTGAGAGAACTTGGGAGGAAAAGAGAGAGAAAGAGAGAGAGAGAGAGAGAGAGAGAGAGAGAGAGAGAGAGAGAGAGAGAGAGAGAGAGAGAGAGAGAGAGAGAGAGAGAGAGAGAAAGTGGGGAGGGCCCAGAGCAGTCTCCATAGTTCTACATCATTAGTTGTGACACAGTTTCATTTCACACAGGTGGATGTGGGCTGTGTGGGATGGGAGCTTAACTGGGAGCCTCCTGCATAAGAGGTGAGAAACTTTACTGCCATACCAGTGGTTACCAGTTGTGCTGCAGTTCAGCATATGGATTCACATGGACCAGGGCTGGAATTAAAACCACCGACCTCATGGTTGCAAGACAAGTGCTCAACCTAATGAGCAACCCTGACATCCCTTATTTGGTTTTTCAAATACCTTGTATATGTCCTTGACAAATTAGTTAAAAAATGTCTTGTAGGTCATGAGACTTGTCTTTAGCTAAAGAAGAATGTTGAGAGTGGCCCACATCTCCTGCTTATGCTTCAGCAATCCTGTTATATTTTTTGGTGCTATAGTTACTTTCTGAACACACAACTAAAGGCTATACTAACAAAATATTGGTTGTGATTCCAGAATCATGTATAGGCTTCAGCCATATCTGTTCCATTTTCAATGTCAATCACATGACAATTTTTTCCCTCATTTTCTATTCAATAAATATTCTTCAATCAGATTCAGTATGTTGTTGGCTATGAAAGACCTGACATCTCTCAGCAAGCTAGTAAACAGAAAGAGAGTAGAATTTATCATTAATCCACTAGGCTGTCAAACTTTACAAGAGACATCTGTTTGTTTCTGTATGCCCAAATGTCTGATGTATGATTAACAAAAGTAGCACATTTAATGATGTTACTGCCTTTGTGTTCAAAGTAGATATAATTCAGGAAAGGGATTTTTAGTAGTTTATTGTCTAGAAGAAATTTTAATCTAAATTTTACATCCATACCTCAAAAATCCTTTATCTTTAACTATTGAAATTTGTACACAGGCTATAACAATAATTTTTATAAATGTTCTATTTAAATATTTAGTCTTCAAAGGCTCATAACTATATGAAATCATCTTCTGAAAGAATTCAAACACAGTCTGTTTCTAGACTTGTTATGTAAACAAAATGTGTTTTAGGTACCTAATTTTTTTGTAACATTTTATTTTCTTCAAAAATTTTATGCTTTAATCAAAGATTATTTTTTGGAAATTGTTGAATATGATTATGAAGTTTTTTCACCCCTGTGAAATATTGAGGTGCCAAAGATAACATTCTGCTTTTAATCCATCCTCCAAGATGTGAAGAAATACCAAATAATCAATTTTTATAAAATGCTCATATTCTAAATTGAATTAAGAAACTAAAACTAAAATATATTTCTTATGAATTATTTTGCTTAATGTGATAAATACTAGCATATAATCTACAAAATTAGAATAATGACATAGCCTAATCATATTCATTATTATAATGATTACTAGTCTTACTACTACTAAGAATATAGTAATAATGTTATTGTTGCTATTTATATTTTATAAACATTTGTTAGCACAAATATGTATAATATTCCTAAAATTTTGTAGCGAACATACTTTGTTATTTGTATCAATTGTCAATCTATTTCCCTATTAAGCAATTTGAAAATATTTAATTTTTTTTTACATAAAATTAGTAACTGAAACCACCATCACTAATTATTTTACTCTTGTAATAATAAAGGTACCCTTGTACTTCAATCATTTGGTAGGATTTCAACATATAAAACACATAATTAAATTATTCCTGAAAAAAAATGCTTGCTGATATTTGGCAGTGATTTTTATGTATTAACAATAAACCTGAAATTCATATATCCTTGAATTACTTAGTTTTCCTGAATATAAATGATGATAACACATGAGGGGGGAACCCCAAGAATCATCATTTACTTATAAAATATTGTGTATTTATTTTTACATTTTTAAACTTCAGTCAAAAGTACTCTTCCTTTGATGCTTTCACTCATCAAAACACATTTTCCACTACTCAAAACAGTTTTTACACTTGTTGATTTTGATGCCTTTTAGTGCTTCTGTTGTTTGTTTCACCTCTTCCACATCTGCAAAACATTTCCCATTGAGGATTTTTTTTTAAATTTAAATATGGGAAAAAAAAAAGTCACTCGGTGAATGGGGAGGGTGGGGCACAGGGTCACGCTGGTTTTGGTCAAAAACTGCGGAACACTTACCACAGTGCGGGCAGGTGCATTGTCATGCCATACGTTGTTCACGTAAATCACCAACCATGAAATGGGCAAATGTGTTGAAAGAGTCTCTGAAACAAAATTCGCTGAAGCCAAACGCAGCCTCTTATAACAGTGCCAGATGGTCCACTGATGCAGATGGGTTCCTAGATAGTTCTGTGTTTTTTTTTTCCAGTCCTCCATCACATACGATTATGAGTTTATTCATGACACAAAGTTTAGAGATGCCGGAAATGATGCTGAAGCTGGCCTCCAGCTATGTGACCTTTAAGATGAAGGCCAAGATGACGAGTACATCTTGTTTGCACACCAAGGTATGATCTCTGATACATACCACTATACATTTTTGCATTTGTATATTTATTATATGTCTATTCTCACCTCAACTAGGATATAAACTTTGTGAATTCAGGAAGATTTTTTTATTCAACACTGTATCTTTGGTGTTTCACCCAAAGTCAAGCACATAAAAGACATTCAATAAATATTTGCTGAATGAATGAATGAATATTACACAGCTTCTATAAAGGATAACATCTATTTACTCATTGATGTGGAAAGACATCTACAACATAAATGCAGTAGCATACATTTTATATAGACAGTCACTTTGCTTACCATTGTATCTCTAGGGGTGGGCCTGAAGTCTGGTATATGGGGGGGACTTAACAAATATATGTTGAACAAATGAAATGAATACAATATCTTCCATATAGTTGCAGTTTCTTCTTCCATTCTCTCCTTTCAAACCATTCTCTTTCATTCATTTATTCATACATTCATGTAATCGATGGCAGTAGAATGATCTTCCTATTATAACATGCAAACCTGAATACAATTTTCCTGCCCCAAATTCATTAATGACTCCCTGTTCCTCCAGGTTAAATTTTAGCATCTATAATAGGGCGCCCAACACTTTTTGTTATTTCTATGCAGCAAACCTATGCAAACATGATCTCCTGCTACAGTCCCTCACCTGTCTGCTCATGCCCTCTTTGTGCCTGAGTGTTACCAACACCAATCACATGCGTTTGACCTGAATGTACCAATACCACTTTCCTTTACTGTTTCTGACAAAAAATCTGCTGCCCCTCTTTGTATGTCATGTGTCTTTTTCTTTGTCTGCTCTTAAGATTTTGACTTTATCATTGATTTTTCCCATTTGATTATACATGCCTTGGTTTTGCTTTCTCTGTTTCTTGTGCTTAAATTTTATTTATAGATTTTATTAAAATTGGAAAATTTTCAGCAAATTTTTACTTCTAATATTTTTTTCTTATTACGTGACCTCTCAGCTCCTTCCGTTCTTTGGGACTATTTTAATTATATGTATATTACCCACTTTATGTTCTCCCAAAGATCACTGATGCTCTTTTCATTTAATATATATTTAAAAAAATAATTGTTTTATCTTCCAACTATAGTTGACATAAAATGTTGTATTAGTTTTAGGTGTATAACATAGTTATTAAACATTTACATAACTTATGAGGTGATAATCCTGATAAATCCAGTGCCCACATAACACCATACATACTTATTACAATATTGTTTATTGAGCCTTGATTTCCGTTTCCTTATCGGTGGTAGGGATTGACCGGCAGGCTGACTGGTTGTGAGGACTGGCTATGACTGTAGAGGAGGAGTTGTGATGCAGGATTTAATCCTCCAGAAGAGGGTTTGTTTTAGCAGGGCTCTGGTGCTTGCCCATTCTGCCCTTTGGGTGTGTTGCCCATTGAGGCAGTTGGGTGGTGCTCTGGCTTGGCCCAAATCCAGCCACAGTATGTACCAGTCTTGTGACCTCTTGTGAGGGGCCCATTAGCAGACCAAGTTCTGCTGCAGCCTGTGCCCTGCCTGGGGCCACCTGGCATGAGCCACAAAGCAATCCTCAGATGGCCACCACCTACATTGGGTTTGGAGGTGCTTGGGAGAGGTTAATTTGTGAACAAGTCAACTGCTGCCAATGCCAGACATGGGCTACTCAGCAAGAGGTTGCTGCCTGTTTGGGGTTTGTGAACCTTTGAGAGATTTTAGGAAAGTCTGTAGCATAAGCCAAGACAAATTGTTTGTATGGAAAAGCCACTGGAGGCAGCTTGTGTGAGTCTCCTTGTTACATGGAATAGGGTCTCAGGAAGTCACCAGCATGATGTAAAAATATTAGGCAGGTTGATGGAGACTCAGATATGGGGCTCACCTGGGAGTGAAGACTGAGTCAAAGGAGGGCTCAACAAAAGAATAATGGCTTCTGCCAGCACTTCTGTCTCAGAGAAAGCTGCCCTGGCCCCAAAGCCAGACAATTCCTGGGTTTTTTGAGCTGCTTCCCTAGAGCTGGAGCTCAGAGTGAGTGACTTCATCAGCGAGTGAGTCCATGTGTGGGCCCTTTAAGAAGAACACCTGGGACTCCAGCTACTCTCTGTCTTAGCCACAATCTCCACTCCTTTTCACAGCCAGAAGTTATGGAGACTTCTCTTCCTGTTATTGGAACCCTGGGCTGGGTGTCTGGGACCCTTTGCTCCTCAGGGAGGACCTCTGCAGCCAAAATACCTTTTCAGATTTTTACTATTTTGTATGGAACCACTTATTTCATGCCTCTGCCCCTCTTACCAGTCTCTAGGCGGCTTCTTCTGTATGTCCTTAGTTGTAGGGCTTCTGTTCAGCTAGACATCAGGAGATTCTCACTGATGGGTGTTGTGGAGTTTAATTTCTGACTACTAAATTTTTAAATAAAAATGACTGAGATATTGGCATTGAAGAAGGTGAGCAATGATTAAATTCTCAATACATTTCAAGGTTGAACTGATGATATTTATTGATAATAGTTTGGTGTGGGATGACAGAAAGAGGAAGTCCAGGAAGGGTTTTGGTTCGAGCAATTAGTTGAATGGAAGTGCTATATCCTGAGAAACAGAGACTGCATTGCGATGCTTTGGATTGGCAATGAGACATAATGGATGCAAGACTTTGGTATTTAACATGTTAAGTTTGACACAGAACTAACTGCCTTCTCAGTGTCTCCCTTTGACTGTCTTGACATCTCCAATTAACATGTCCCAGATCTAAGTCATGAGTGTCAAACTCAATTAAATACGGGCCATTTGGTGCAACAGGCAAGATTAATGCGGGCCACATCACATTTACAAACGTCGCCGGAACTGAGTCAGCGCGTTTATACACGCCCACAGGCCCCCAGGAAAGGCACTGGGCCACGTGTATACTCGTCTTCAGTAGTTAAAGGGTTGACGAGGGAATTGTGTGTACAGTATTGCCTCGATCTCCCCTAAGCGCTATTCTCTTCATAACAATTTTTTTTCTATTTTCATTTTATTTCAGAGCATCGTGGGCCACAAAAAATTACCTCGAGGGTGCATGCGGCCCGCAGGCCGCCAGTTTGACACCCCTGCTCTAAGTCCTCCCTGTTTTACTCAGAATAAAAACCAAAATCCTGTGTTATTGTACAAGGTCCTGAACAATCTGACTATCAGTACCCCTAAGCACCACCTCTCTGATTTCATCTTCTACTTTCCCCCACTCACTTTCTGCTTTGCCTCTAAAGTTTGTGGCACAATCCCACCATGCGGCTCCACCCCCAGCTATTTCCTCTGCCCATGGGAAAGTTCAACCCCGATGTATGGCCAGGCTCACTCGTTAATTTCCCTTTAGTCTTTAGTCTTTGTTCAGATATCAAATTCTCAAGGAAGTCTACACTAATTGTCCTGTTTAAAATGCAAACTTGCCCATATACCCCTACCTGACACATCGCCCCATTATCTTCTTTACTCTGTTGTATTTTCTAGCAACTTTCTTCTTTTTTTTTAAGATTTATTTTTATTTTTGACAGAGAGAGAGACAGAGATATAGAGACAGAGACCGAGAGAAGGGGGAGGGCCCAGAACAGTTTCCATAGTTGCACATCACTGGTTTTTCCACATAGTTTCATTCCACAGGTGGGTGCGGGATTGCACAGGGCAGGAACTGGGCCTGGGTCTCACCCTGGTGAGAACTGAACTGGGGACACTCCCCAGCTCAGCACATGGGTCCACACAGGCCGGGACCAGGATCCGATCCCTGGTCCCCGGGGGTGCAAAGCAAGCGCTTAACCCACTGAGCTATCCTGGCTTCCCCCTTTCTTCTTTTTAATGTATTTTATATTTGTTCTGTACTTTCTTCCACAGAACTGTAGCACAATTTCCAAGCGAAAAGATTTTTATCTGTGTGTGTATTGATGTATTTCAGGAACAGTGCCTAGCACACAGTAGGTGCCTGATAAATACTCACTGAATATCGAACATTAGGCCTGACTGTCTCCCAAAGATCTCCCTATCTTTGATCAGGATGACAAGAAGACCTGAGGCAGCCCGCTTCACTGTTAATTTGGCTTTTCTTCAAACGTATTTTAAAAAATTGTTATTTTATATTTGTTGGGATGGAGGCTGACTTCTGCAGTGCTGTATGTGGGAAGGGCAAAAAGCTGGAATGGGGTTTCAACTTTGCTTTCTTATCTCAGGCAGTTCAACCTTGGCCTGTAATGTATCTAAAACAGTAAAAGCAACAACAACAGCAACAACAAAACAAAACAAAACAAAACAAAAACAGCCCTGCAGTTTCATCCACCCTTCTTAGCACATGTTCATCACTCACGAATGCCCTTTGGCGGCATCTCACTGTACCCACGCCAAACTGGGGTGCATTTGCCCATATCCAGGAGCCTCACTGAGAGGCTATCAGGCAGGTAAGGATTTTTTGTTTTCTATTTTGTAATATTCTCAGGGGTTTTAGTTCCTCTTAGAAATTGGTGACCCAGGCAGCTGGTTGTATCTCCAAACAGCCACACACAGATCTAGTCTTCCAGAGCAGCCAGTTCAGTCTGATCATTTGAAAAGCCCTAATTTGCCTTCTTAACAATGTGTTCTGCAACCTCCTGCTTCGTATCTCTACAGGTCTCAGTAGAAAATAGCAATAGTTATGAAGGGTGTCACTGTGCTTGAGAGGGAAAAACACTCCCTACACCCCAGGCTTCCTCAGTAGCAGAATGTGCCTGTCAATTTAACTCATCCTTTTAGAAATATGTGTTCCCATTTCTCCTTTGCCATAGGTGCTCAGCTGGGAACTTCTTTGTAACTATTATACTCCAAGTCTACTTTACTGTGTCAGTAGCTAGGCTTGAGATACAATGTAGCGTTAACTAGAATCATTTCTTTATTGATTTTTTTCCTTGTAAAATTGGGGTATTGCGAATAACATTAATGTTTGAACTGTGACACTGGTTGCATTATATGAATTACCTCAGTCATTTCTAAGCATTATTGGCAATCAAGATATTCTCTTCATTTGTAAAAAGAAGATGAAACCTTGTTTCTTACAGCTCAGACTTATTTTGAAGCTGACATGAGATGAAATAGTAAGTGGGTCTAATTGTAATCGTTTCCATTTTACCTAGGAGAGTCTCTACTGATTTGGAAAGTAATCAGTACAAGGTGTAGAGTTATTCATTCTAAATTTAGAAATTGAGGAGGGAAGGGAGGTCTTCTTTGGGTCCTTTATTTCTAGGGCAACTGCCCACTGTGCAGTTTTTTCTGCAGTTTCGTGCTGCTTTTTACTGAGTGTGGAATGGGGGGAAGGGTGGATAAGGGAGAAGTGTAATACACGGGTGGGATGGGGTCACTTGGACACCCTGGGAATAGAGCAGCCAGAGCCCTGAGGCTCCCATGGAGACCCCTCCCAACTGTTCCCTGTCACCTGCCCGACACCTCCTCCGATCTCAGGCTGGGAAAGAGGGAGGCTGGTGGGACCAGGCCAAGAAGGAAATTCAGGTTCTTCTGGGGGTTAAAAATCATTGTTATCAACAGGAGAAAAGAGGTTCTGAACTCCTCATTTTTCCCTCTGTCACTCCTCAGATATCTCCAACCTCCTTTAAATCCAGCAGGACCCTCACTAGCCCTTTTGGCCCCATGAATCTTTAGTCACACACAATAAATTGACTTGAGGCTGTTAAAATATTTCTAGCTACATGTCTCTCAGGAGGTGACTCTCAGGGAAAATTCAAGTAAACTCCTGTTATTATCACCATTTTTTATGAATAACCAGCCCATTGCTAATCATTGAATTCTTTATACAATCCATATTTTACTGGCTCTGGCTTCTGTTAATTCAGGTTACCAACTCCTGTGAATTATTTATAAGAGGACTATCTCATGGCCTTTTGAGCAAATTTTAATCAGCTGCAGCTCATTGTCCACCCTTTCTTTCCTCTTTTCATTTGACACCTTACAGTTTAATTTTTTTAATTTTATTGTTAAATTTAATAGGGTGACATTGATTGGTAACAATTAGATAGTTTCCCGATGTACAACTCCACATCACATCACCCATGCATCGCATTATGTGCCCAGCTCCCAGAATCAGG
>PVKE010014999.1:0-34100 GCA_004027555.1 Craseonycteris thonglongyai
TTATAGGTGTATCAGCATCAGTCTGACTTCAGTACCAATGAGAGTTCCTTCTGGGCATTGTTGCTTAACTTCTTGGAACCTCCATTCCTTCTAGTTAACTGAGCCTAACAAATCATTCATAACATTTTTTTAAAAGTGGAATTAGGGGAAGCCAGGATGGCTCAGTGGGTTAAGCACTCACTTTGCAGCCCCGGGGACCTAGGATCGAATCCTGGCCCTGGCCTGTGTGGACCCAAATGCTGAACTGGGGTGTGCCTGCAGTTCATTTCTCACTGGGGTGAAACCCTGGCCCAGTTCCTGCCCTGTACAGCCCCTCACCCACCTGTGGAATGAAACTATGTGGAAAAACCAATGATGTGCAACTATGGAGACTGTTCTGGGCCCTAACCCTTCTCTCTGTCTCTGTATCTCTCTCTCTCTCAAAAACAATTAAAAAAAAATCTTTAAAAATGGAATTAATTTAGGGGAAACTTTTGTGTTTGCCATGACCTATGGCCTGCCACAAATTAGATGCTCTACAAAATGGTGCTTTCTTTCTCTTGCCCTGATCATCAGAAAGCTTTATTGTTATTACGTGTGGGGGAAAAAAGCACATGAAGATGCATGAAAACTCTGAATTGGCATTTGTTCACTTAAGGGCTTGGTAGTTGTATATGGCAGACATTTATTTATAGGCAACTGAGAGAGTGGAGGGCAATGTTGTAACATTCTGGTGGAGAAGCCATGGTGACTGGGGGTTGTGAGTAGTCACAGCTTTCCATTACCACTCAGCTTTTCACAAAGAACTTCAAGAGTGTAGCATTTGCAACCACAGAATTCCAGCACTGAAGGTCTGATTCATTAACCATGATAATCTCTTTGTTTGGGGCCTTATTTTCCATTCCCAAGAGCTGGCCTGGTTTGCAACATGGGCATTTCAGACAGAGCGTTCACTCAGTCTTGCAACATCTATGGTGTCAGCCTTTGTTGGACCTGAGCAGATGATGTAAATGCTTAATTTTTAAGACATAAGGGAAAATATTAAGAAGAGCTTTCTTTTATGCACCCAAGCCAGACTTGAGAATGACAATTAAAGAAACTTCACTAAGAAGTCTGTCTATGCTAAGATTTTTTTGTGTTTCAGAGAGCAGTGGATTATGTACCTAATAGTGAGGTTTAAAATATGACTTCTATTTAAAATCCCAGTTCTCTTGTGTTGCCTCCCATTTGAAGATCTAATTTTCTATGCCAATACTACTTCGGTGGTATGTCCTTAGGGCGGCTGAAAAAGTCCCTTGGTTGACATGTCTGCAGTATGTAAATCCCATCTCTTCGTTCATCTTGAACTCCCTGTAGTTCGGGTCTTTGTCTTCTCATGCACACTGTCTCAGTGGCTTCTCACTGCCACCTCAATAGCAACTTTTACAATCTCCTTTTAAATGTGCTAATTATAAAGGTGAAAGTAGATGTTAATTGGCTAGGCAGCCAAACTGGAGAAGTGTTATTCAATGCAAATACATTGATTACTGCATAAACAAGAACAGGTTTGATGTGTAGGCAGTGTCAAACACTCTCAGGCAGGGACTCCCAACCCACTGCTTGATGATTTTATCCTACTTTTCCGTTTGAGATCTGTAGGCCATACCTTCAAAGAAAGAACAGATATATAGATATGGAGCCACTTCAAGATTTTCTCCCCTTTCCAGACCACTGTGGGAAGCAGGTGGCTTAGAGGCCTAGTGAAGATTTCGCAGGGTTTAGCTCCAATAGCTTATGCCATGCTGTGAGTTGCAGGGCGAATTCTCAAGGATGGAATTCTTAGAGATTTGTCATGGAAGATGCAGGGCTTACTCAGCTTGTGACTGCAGGTGTAGATTGTTCCTCTCATTATTGATGTGCCTGAGAGTGGAGACAAAAATCTGCCCTTTGCGGGACCCTCTCATCATCAGCAAAGCTGCAGAAAAAAAAGGTAGATGAGGAGAAAACTCGCAAAGGTAAGGCATGATCAGCCCCTCTCATGTAGAAAGCTGTTTCTGTGATGTGATTACTGTTTGGGGGTTATTCGAAGTTGACTCAACAAAGAAGCTACACTTTGGTAATGAAGGGAGAAAAAATGTATCCGGTCCATGGGATCAAAAGAAAACAAACAAACAAAGAACTCCATGTAACATCTTCTGGGGTACTCCAAAGCTAGAGGTTAGATCCAGTGTGTTGCATTACGTAAGAGTGAGCTGAGAATCAGAACATCTCCAAACCCTTTGGTTTTCTGGGAAAAACCTTTATTTGACAGGCCAGAAATATTCCACTTGAGGGTTGAGTCTCCACCGAATTAGACAAAGGGCATCAAAGCCTGTTCCATGGTGATCTGAAGGCTTCTGTCCAGGACATCTCTATTGATTTGGATACCAACTAGAGTCTCAAACCCAGGACACTCAGTTGTAACATTTTAATAGTCAGCCTGGATTTTTGGCAGGCTTTTGTTTGTTTTTCTCTAAGCTTGAGACTTAAGAAATTGAGAGTTGAGAACATTGCCCTGTTGTGGAACTTAAAATAAAATTTAAAAAGCTATTGAAGGTGATTTTTTTTCTTTCAACTACTGCATTGAAGAATTTTAACTTTTACAAATGAAAATTGCATAAGTTAACCACAATATATTTTTTTTCATAGACAATGAAAGGTGGTTTGAGCAGAGTTGAAGTATTTTCTTTTCTTCTTCTGCCTCCTTTTTTGTTGTTGTTAAATATAAGGATTATAGTAAACAAAATTTCACAGGGAGCAGACTATGGTTTTAGCTTCCTAGCCTCTGGCTTGTGCATTTATACTACTCATTCAGGTTCCCTCTTCTTTTCATAACTGCCATTAAAGAGAAACTCATCACGGCTCATTATATCGACACCTTACTTTCCCTAGATTTTGCTTCTTTCTGCTCTATCTCTTAGGCATCCAAATTCATTGTGAGGATTTCTGAAGAACCTGATAATATTATTTAATCACTGGGGGAACAGTCTATTCTTAAATATAATTTGTCAATGCTTTCCCCCTATGGAGGTAAGTCTGTAAATGTAAGAAGAGAAAATTAATCTGAAATGTTGCTATTTTTCTTGCTTAACCCTTTGCAGCCTATTTGTTAAAAAAAAAATCTATTCTGAGACACTAGAAGCATTGTGGACTTCAAATATATCTGTATATGCAGGTTGTCTGGAAAAAAAATTCAGCCATTGCCAATGTAACGAAAATGGTTTCATGGCTGTATATTTTGTGGATAGCCCATGTATATGTATATGTATATGTATATGTATATGTATATGTATATGTATATGTATATGTATATGTATATGTATATGTATATGTATATGTATCTGTAAATATATATACACACATACTAGATCCACAATAGCCTCTTGAAGCAGGCCGTTCTCAGTGGCTGAAATTTCTTTCTCAGATATCATAACACCTTTGTCCTTGTCTTCTATGGAACTCAAGTGCCAGTGGCAGGGGTTAAGTGCAAAATAACCTTCAGCTTTCCATTTACATCCTAGAAAAGATAGATAGAACACCAGATGCTTTCATGGATGTAGCGGTCAAAATGGAAGAACCTGACTTTCACCATCTTCCCTCCATCCTCCCGAGAGCCCACGCTTCTGAGACAGCTCTCTGATTTACGACCCTGCTTCCTGGTCCATCTGTATGGGACACAGCAGTTAGCTACTGCGTTGACACTTGCTTTGCCCAGCATGCCCCTTGTCCCCTCCACATCATGAATTCTCTTGCTTTTGCAGAAAGAACTTCTGCACACCAGGTGGGTCTTTTGAGCTTTCACATCTCTCTTTTATTTATTTATTTTTACCCACAGGCTTACTCCATGTGTACTATTGCCTGAATTGTCATGAATTTTGGATTTAATTCCAGAATGTCAAAGGCATGTTTTCAGCTGAACAAACCAAATGAAGTGAAAAAGCTTCATCCCCCGTTTATTTTATTCTCATTACCCACCCCAGCAGGGAGGATGAGTAAAGAATGCATCCTCCAGATCCTGAAAGAATTTCTAATATTCGTTCTTTCTCCATAAGATACAGAGCTTAATCCTTTCTTTAGACATTTCTTTTTTTTTCTCCTAAATAAACAGGACCTAATTGGAAAAAGCTGAGAGAACTAAGCAGCAAAGAATAGAAAACATTTAGTGAGCTTGGAAGTGCATATTGAATACTGCAGGAAATTTGCATATGGATTACTTGGTGAAAAAAATAGGAACATTTTCAGCCCATTAGTTACTGTGATGGACTCCCACTGACTAAAATCCAAGTACTTTTGCCTTGTTTTCTCCAACTGTTCTTTTCTGTAATCCATTCTCTTTAACTACAGGGCAGCCATTCTGTTTCTGCACTTTGTACTAGAGAAGAACAAAACAAGAAACAGCTGTGCCTGGAATATGAGCAGGCTACCTCTGATTTAATCCCCGAACAGCGTACCATTACTTCTGAGCTTTGGCAGCGGGATGCCTCTTTATCAGAGGGGGCTTCTAAGTCACATTTTCAGCTCTGCTGTTGTATTGAAAACCTTTAGTTACAACCCTTAGATTCCTCCCTGGTGCCTCAGTTTCTCTAAGTGCAAACTGGAGGGAAAGTTTAGCAGCATTGATGGAAATTGGGGCAGAATCAGTGAATATTTAGAAAAGTAAGTTGAGCCCCTGGAATATAAGATACCACAGAAATTCAAAGCATGGTGAAGGTAGGGAGAGCAGCTTAGTGTTAAATATATAAGTGAAACACATTTTATATTTCACTCCAACAAAGACTGAATGTAATTTATTCCAAGTGAAGGAGAGAAAAAAAGTGGTATTATGAATTTGAATTCTAAATCTGGATTTTAATATGTTGATTGGTGTACTATAGACATAAAGCTACATCTTAACCTTTTCAGCAAATGCATGTGTGTGTGTCTGTTGGAGCAATATACGTAATAAGCAAATCCTATTACCATTGACAGTACTCCTCCAGAAGAACCCATCAAGTACTAGCAAAAGAATTGTTTTCAAAAAGTTATTTAAGGGGAAGCTGGGATGGCTCAGTGGGTTAAGCGCTCACTTTGCAGCGCCGGGGACCCGGGATCAAATCCCGGCCCCGGCCCATGCGGACCCATGTGCTGAACTGGGAGCTCCCCGAGTTCGGTTCTCTCTCTGTCTCTGTATCTCTCTTTCTCTGTCAAAAACAATAAAAAAAAAAAAAGAAAAATAGATTTATTTTAAAAAAAAGTTATTTAAAACTATTTATCCTTTATTGAGAGAAATATCATTAAACGTGGAGCAGCTTTATGCATTGTGGTATGAAGCAAGACCATGTGTACAAAGAGACATTCAGATATTGCTTATAGGAAACATCTACATTCTTGTGTCATTGTTTGAGAAAACAACCCGAACTCTGTCACTTTACAAAAGAATCATTGGATATTAATAGGTGTGGACGTTGGTACAAAAGATCAAAATATCAATATCCATCAGCCTGTTTCAGGCTTTCCACAATGGCCTGGAAACTGCTAGAAAGAAAGATCTGTGCAGCATCGATCACAGAAGTGGAATGAAATCCTCATAAACCCTCTGTGTTTTATAAATACCTAAGACTGCCTATGCACTATTGTTCAAAGAACTAAACAAAGACAAATTGTCTCAAAAGATATTTTAATATAAATGATATTCTATAGACCATTTTTTTTCTGGCCAAATTCTCTTGATGGAAATGAACCTTTCATTGGTTAATAAAGACATTACTGAATTTCCTGGTGACAAGCAGAGAATATATGTAGTGTAGAACCCAAGTCCCAGAGAAAATCAAGAAATGATGATCCTTCAGCTCCTCCCACCAGACATCTCTGTGAATGTTTAAACCAGGAAGCACATAGGTAATAATCACGTTGTGATTTTTTTTAAAAGATTTAATTTTATTGTTTTTGACAGAGAGAGAGAGATACAGAGCCAGAGACAGAGAGAAGGGGGAGGGCCCAGAGCAGTCTCCATAGTTGCACATCATTTGTTTTTCCACATAGTTTCATTCCACAGGTGGGAGTGGGGCTGCACAGGGCAGGAACTGGGCCGGGGTCTCACCCCAGTGAGAACTGAACTGAGGGCACTCCCCAGTTCAGCATATGGGTCCACACGGGCCGGGGCAGGGATTCGATCCTTGGTCCCCTATGCTACAAAGTGAGCGCTTAACTCACTGAGCCATCCTGGCTTCCCACGATTTTTTTTTAAACACAAAAAGAAATAAGATTCATGTGGAAGAAAAGCTGTGTTTGAGTTGTCAGTTTGAGCTGTAGGACCTACTCAGGACCATCCACATCTCTTAAGAGTTCTGTTTTTTTAAATAGATTCTCTGAGCCTCCCTTCAGACCTGCTGAATCAGAGTTGGCCTCATAATGAATTCCTCAGAAGATTTATGTGCACATTGAAGTCTGAGAGGCACTGTCCTAGGATACCAATGGGGACATGATTGTTTCTAGCCTTAATTGCTAAACTTTCAGTAATTCATTTTTGATCATGGGATAAATGATGATAGAGAGTAGCTTTCCATTTGGATGAACTGACCTAATACCGCCCATCAACCCCAGATTTTTTCATTTTCGTTTGTTTTGAGCACCAGGCGAATTCCAGGCACTGCCACACTGGGCAAAGTTCTGGAAACAGAGGAATGGATAAGACCAATGCAGCTCTTGGGAGAGAACCATTATACAGATGATTACTGAACATTTTATTTAATGGCAGATAAGTAAGGAATCATGCAAGGAAAAATGCAGTGTGCGAAGGAAGTGCAGGTTGGGTGACCCTGGGCAGGTGCAGAGGATCGGAGAGTGCTGTGGGCTCCCCGCCCTGGTGCTGCCCTTGGAGGCTTCTGGTTCAGGCAGGGTTCAGCGGGGTTCAGGCAGCCTCGAGTGGGTGCGTTCCACGGGCAGAACAGTGAGGGTGGATACCGTTTCCCAGTCATAAGGCCACTAAGCAAAGAAGAAAACCGATGCCATGGAGCTAAGTTTTTCTTCTTAAATCAACATTTTTATTGGCCATATGATTTTATTTTTTGAGGTGCCCAAAGCTTACCAGGTTTGCTCAAGTTAGAAAAATAATAGGGGAAGCCGGGATGGCTCAGTGGGTGAAGCGTTCACTTTGCAGCGCCGGGGACCGAGGATCGAATCCCGGCCCTGGTCCGTGCGGAAACATATGCTGAACTGGGAGCTCCCCCAGTTCAGTTCTGTCTGTCTGTCTGTCTGTCTCTCTCTCTCTCTGTCAAAAATTAATAAAATAAATAAACGTAAAAAAAAAAGAAAAATAATAAACCCCAGAAGTCCAGAGAGCATGCAAACGAGAGCTCTAAACAACAGTTCATGTCGGCCTTCTCGGCTGTCATTCTCTAGTCTCCTGGTCTGCGTGGACGTGTGCCTGGGCAGCTTCCGGGTGTCCCACTCACGCTCTCCGGGGTTGTCTTCAGGTGATGAGCCATGTCCCCTGCTGCCTTCACTGCGGTGGTCAGCCACCCTTCAGCTGACCTCCAGTGGTCCAGAGGGCCAGGCCTGTTTTCTTATGCTTTTCTCTCTCCTCTCTTCCCCTCCTTTTTTCCTGTTCAGGTTGCTTTTCCATCTCAGTCATTTTGAGTTTCAATTAGCTTTGCATATCTGAACTGCTAATTATACCAATTACTTGCAGTACTTCTGAGTTCTGAAAAGAAGTCTGAAACTGACCCCTTCCATTAAAGTCAGTGTCATTTTGCCCTAAAATTACAACTGTAGAGATAGGTCTTTTTTCTTATAAATACGTTTTTTAAAGGCTAACTGCCAACAACCGTATTTTTTCAGGTCCTGAACATTCATGTTTCTGGTCATGTTTTTCTGTAGTCCAGCATACATTCTTTAACCAAATACTACCCTTGAAAGATCAAAAGGAGTACTCCCTGCTTTCATTTTGTACTTGGCTGTAGCTCAGGGATGTCTTTTTTTTTTCTTTTTTCCCTTAATTTACAAAAAGCTTTTTTGCCTTGAGAAGAAAAAATGGGTCTGTGGATCATGAAGAGATCATTAGCATTTACTAATACAGTCTGTTCTTAAGTTGCTTTACCACCAAGTCTTTTTGGTATTATTTACTGAGCAGTTGAAATAATTATGCTTTGAATTTTTAGATTACTATAAAGCAAGACCTATTGTCACTCAGTGCTGGGAAAAATTGCACTATATGTATTTAGTGAAGCTATTTATTCATCTCCCTAGTGGATAACTTCGTCAAAATGAGTTGAGATATTTCTGTGTGTGCAGTTGAAATCTAGAAAACATTTGCATTTCATATAGCACTTAGAAATTGTAGAGGGCTTCACAAGTATTTTTTTTTTGTCCAGATCTGAGGGTTTGTTCTTTATCTACTCATCTTTTATTATTCTCCATTGTTTGGTAGAACAAGCACTGTTTGTATGAGTATGCAGTGATTCTGAGTGGAGTTTAAGCCTTAGAAACACAGTCTTAAAAAGAGAAAGGAAGGGAGGGAGGGGTGAAAAGAAAGCATTTTAAAATAAAGAATTTGCATTTTAATGTATAATAACTCACTTGTTAATTATTGATCAAATCTGCATTGGGATCTTACTATGCACACGAGTGCATCACGGTAGACCAGCCTGATCCTCGTCTTAAAGGAGCTCACATTCCTTGCGTATTAGAGCATATATATGGAAGAACAGACCTGAGCTTGGGGGGCAGAGAACACTTTCCTGACAAGGGAATATCAGCTAAGCTCTAAAAGGTGAGCAGGACTTAACCAGGCATATAGGAGGAAAGCATTTCTCCAGACAAAGGAAATAGCATGTGAGGTGAGAAAGGGCATGGCACCTCTGAGGAACTGAAAGATCAATGTGGCTGATGCTGAGGGAATGAGAGGGAAGGAAAGTGAGGTGAAGCTGAGGCTGAAGCATAGGCAGGAGCCAGATCAAGCAAGGTCTTATAAGCCATGACTAGGCTTTGGTCTTTATCCAAAAACCAATGGAAAACCTTTAAAGAAAACTTTGTCACAAGGAAGTGACATGATCACTTTTCTGGTTTCAAAAGATAACTGGCAGAAAAGACAAGATGGTGGGTGGGACAAAGTGTGGACGGGAAACCTGTTAGATTACTGAAATAGATAAGGTAGGAGAGGGTGGTGGCTCAGTCTAAGGGAGGACAAATATTGATGGAGCGAAATAGACAGGCTTTGAGGTACACTTCTGAGGACTTGGAGATGAGAAGTAGGTATGTGGGAAAGGCAGATGTCAAGGAGTACTGGTACTTCCAAACTCTGGGTCTACACTGCTGGGTAAACAGACAGCAGGAAGTAAAAAGACTCTGTGTTGAGGAAAAGATTGTTACGTGCTAGGATATTAACTTTGAAGTGCCCATGAACCAGCAGTATAGAGATACTGAATAAAAAGCAGTGGGACCTAGAGCTCATAGGAGAGGTCTAGAAGAAGTTCAACACCGATGTGATGTTGCAGGTTGGATTCTTATACCCAACAAAGGAAAATGGTGAAATGAATTGTTTTTCCTTTCTAAATGAATTTTATTTCAAATGGAATTAGAAACACTACAACAAATATTTAGGCAAATATTCAGTCAATTAACCATTTTTCCAAAATAAAAATATTTATTGAGCACCTAATATACATTATGCATCTATTAGGTCAATGGTGTCCATCCAACCTTTTCAGGGAAGCATTCTGGGACACACTGGAAGAAGAATGGTCTTAGACCACACCTAAAATACACTAACAATAACGATAGTTGAGCTTAAAAAAAAAAAAGTCACAAAAAAATCTCATAATGTTTTAAGAATTTGTGTTGGGCCTCATTCAAAGCCATCCTGGGCCACAGGTTGGACATGCCTGTCTTAGATTATAAGAACTTGTAAGACACCTTTCTTTTCTCCACAAGTGAGACTACTTTGTAGAAAGGCTTGGCCAAGTATGCATCTAAGAAGAACCCAGTTCTGACGACATCGGTAACTTGGTAGTAAATTGAGGGACCCCATCTTTTGAGTGAGGGTTCATGTAAAGTATTTCGTTGGCTGACTATGCAGCCTTGAGACACTTCTTGAATACTCAAATTGACTATTTTATGCCTGGCCTCACTTTGCTTCATTCCTTAGCATCCCAGACATCTGAGTGGTTTAACAAATGTATACCACAATTTTTTAAATTTGAGAATTACAGTTAGTAAAAAGGAAGATTATGCCGAGAACATGAGACTCATAATAGTTATTATTAATGACTTCACACTAGGCTAAGACTCTGGTGAGAATTTCTGGTATAATTTAGAATAGTTGTCACTATTAGCTACAGTGGATTTAAACTAACATTTTTAAAGAAACAGAAGAAAAAGTGCATTTGGATTTCTTCCAAGACACGTTTTTTTCTTTATGTTTTTGAACTCTTGAAAAGTAATAGTCTCTTGAGATTGCGCGGAGGAAATACTTGGGTAAATCATTGAGCCAGAAGACCATGATTCCAGTTGTAGCCTCAGTTCCCTCCATTTGTAAAATGGGATAATAGTACTAGATAATTTGAATACATAAAAGATGATAACAGTGACTAACATTTACTAAGAATTTACAGTGTGCTGTGTACTTTCATGTCAGGATTGTTGGTTCTGTAAGATGCTCAAGGAAATAAAAGAATAAACATATCTTAGAAACAACACATTTTACTCATTTTTAAATTTCTTTGGGGAATAAAAATAATAGTAGTTTAAATTATGTGAAAAGCCAACTATTTTAAATAATAGACCAATATTCTTATTAAATTAAAACATCTGAGGTGATCCACATTCACTTCAACTTGACCCCTGTAGGTAGAATTTTATGTAGACCTAGTGTTCTTATGATAAATGAAGTTAAGTTCCAAAGAAAGAGGTGGAAATTGGATTAAATAGAATAGTCAATGAGATAGAGATTACAATTCTTAGCTAAAGCATTTTCTTAATAATTATAGGGCTCAAACTCAATTCATTTGTACAGTGATTAAATATCCTGTTGGTCTCAAAACCTAAAAGGTCAGAATTGGAAAGGGTTAACGGATTTAATGACAGTTTGTTGCCCATGGGTGAACCTTGGCCATATGCGAAGAAGGAGCAAATCTGAGAACAATTCCCTCAACAAGCAGGAAGGCAAAGGGCTCAGAGGTGGGAGAGTTTAAAATCAGAGCAGGGAAGGAGAAGTGGAAGAAGTGGAAGGTTTTCTGAGCACCTGCTATGTGCCCATCAGGCATGTGATGGGAAAACCATGCAGAAAAACAGCCGCGAAAGAAAGAAAACTGGAAGCAATGCCTTCCGGAAGCGAGTGAGTGGTTTTGATGAACCAGTGCAGGTTGTCACAAAAGACAGTTAATCCTAGGACTGTGGAGCTGCCAGGAGGCTCCACTCTGAGTTCACACCTTTGGAACAGCTGCCAGGGCTAACGCAAAGTTTGAGTTCTGTTATTTTTGTATCTGCTGCTGATGCTGCTTTTTTTATTTATTTTTTTTTTAGCAGCCCGTTGCAGATGACTTTTAGCAAATACAGAATTTATATTTAAGCAATGCATAATGAAAACCGAAGACTTTTTGTTGAGAAAAACACCATGTCAAGAAGATACACCTGCCACTCTCTTTCCTCCTGTCACACTGGTAGAAATTTTACATTTGAAAGTAAAAGGCTTAAGACATATAATTTTTTAATCCCATCTTTCCGGCCCACTTTGCTTCTCTTCCAAAGCTTGTCAAGACCCGATCTGGAAAAGGAAGAGCCATTAAAAATTTGGCATCTTGCACTCTGTTTTTTGGAATAAACTCAGTGTGGGCCAATTTATGGTAAATTATTCTCTTCATGTGTGAATTTCCTTTTCTCTCTTGGTAGATTCACGCTTGCCTCTACACCTCTGTACAGAGAGCTTAAACACATGCATTTATTACAGAATCTGTGTGGGATATGTGTGCAAGTGATAAAGTGTGTGCCGATGGCTGTCTCCACAAGTGCATATGCACATATTTGCACCTATATGATAACAAATTGACTTAAACAGTTTACTTGGAGGTTTGTGTTGCTGTATGTATGTTATCATACATTCTGTTGCAACCCGCAAACAGTTTCTCAGTCAAGAGATGACAGAATTCAGCAATCATTTTGGAAAACACCATAGTAAATAAAAATACTGCTTGGTTCTGTTAAACCAAGCATGCCAATTCTTAATAAAACTAAAGGCAAACAGTGGCATTTCTCATCGTTGCAGTCAAAGATAGTTGTAGGACAGCTAGCCCACTGCCTGTTGGGAAAGGCGGAGCCAAGGCCTTGCTACAGCCCCCGTAGTCTCAACACAGAAAACTCTGGAGCTAGGCGTGATAATAATTTGGGATTTTGCGGGATTGTTTGTCTGCCTCCCATTTGGAGAGATTGGCTCTAGGATAGTGGGCAGAGGCATGGCATCATGGAAGATTGCTTGACCTGCTCTTTGGGGATATTTGACTTAGAGCAATTAAGGAAAGATTCCAAAGATTTTTTCTTTTCGCATGAGCTGCTCTGAAGAGAAGCTTTTTCCTGTCATGTTTGAGAGCACATTAGCTCAACTTTTCAAGAGCAATTTAAAAGTTTCTTTTCCTTTATGTATGAAGCAAGCACATGTTTATGTGCCTTGAATTATTGCTAATAACATGTTCCCAATGGGTCTTGTTTATGTTTAGTTCAAGTTTGGAAATGGGTGAGGTAGGAAAACAGTTCACTCACTTCACTAGTCTTGCTACGAATTTCTCAGATATCAGTAAAGAAGTTAGTGCATCTCACCCACACACAAAAAAATATAACCATATGTTATTAGTATTGTTTCCTCACATAGTTAAAAATAATTAAATAAAATTTACAGTAGTTCTATAGAACATTCAAATTCAATAAAACCCATAAATACATATTCTAGCTTTCACCATGTTGACCATTTGATGTCATCATGAATAGTAACTGGCTCTACTTAATTAAAAGACCTAATGAGCATACTACACAAGGAAATCTAGGAGATCAATATGCTCTTTTACAAAGAGTTCAGTCTGTCTATTTGTTTTAGCACTTATTTAGCAAATTATCTACAGTCACTTGAATACATGCCAAGCACTGTACCCAGTGCTGGCAATAAAAAAATTAATAAGACTCACTCTGTTGTCCTCATAAAGCTCACAGCCTACAGGGGGAGGCAGACAATCCAACTTGTGTTACCTCCACACATTAGGGAAGTGGTGGCCAAGGTGTGGTGCATGTGTGAGGAGTGATCCAGTGTGCCTTGCCCTTGGCAAAAGCATAAATGAAGGTGTCACAGAGGTGACACCAAGCTAATGGGTCGGTGCAATGTCACCAGGCAGATGCAGAGACGCAGGGGCAAAAGGGAGCAGGCTGCTTAATTAAGGAGCTGCAACTGGACTGGCCTGGAGCATGCTGAGGAGGTGAGAGGACGGAGAGGGGAGAGACCGGACCAACTCTTTGACCTACAGTCTCTATCTCTCTGGTTTTCCACTCCTCCTTTCTTTCTGCTCACTTAGTTCTCTTTCACTTCATCTATCCCTCTCTGTCTTCTGAAACTTGGGAGACATTTTAGAGAAACAAAGTTTTAGAAAATGTTTCTGACATTATAATTTTTTAAAGATTTATTTTTATTGTTTTTTTGACAGAAAGAGAGACAGATAGAGAGACAGAGAGAAGGGGGAGGGCCCAGAGCAGTCTCCATAGTTGACAGCATTAGTTTTCCATATAGTTTCACTCCACAGGTGGGCACAGGGCTGCACAGGGCAGGAACTGGGCCGAAGCCTCCCGCATAGGCCCTGGCAAGGACTGAAGGGGGGGCACACCCCAGTTCAGCATTCAATCCTCAGGCTCCGGGGCTGCAAAGTGAGTGCTCAACCCACTGAGCCATCCCAGCTTCCCCCTGACATTATTTTTAACTGTCAAAAATAATGCCTACAACTGAAAGGATGGTTCCTTCATTTTTTTCTCAGTTTCCACACCTTTGTTAGGTTGAAAATAATTTGAGAGTATTAGAGCAGGCTGGGTCAGATTCCAAATTTATTCTGGGTATATGTCTATCTCCCAGAATGTTCTAAGAATGCAGGAAATGTAGGTTTGAGCCTGCTGTTTCTTTTGTGTCATCTGCAGCGCCTAATAGAGGACTTAATGTACAAGAAATGCAATACCTGATATTTGACTAGCACTTAAAGGGTTTGAAAGTTGTTTTATTTAGTAGAGTGGCAAAACACCTTAAAGTTGCCTTTATATATATGTGTATGTATACTTCCTAGAAATAGTGCTCTTGTGTAGATACATGTGGGTGGAAATATAGCAGGCTATAGTGGTGTTCAGAAATACAGTTATATAGAAAAATTAAACAATGTGATTACTTATTAATATATTTATGTAGGGCCGATTGTATAATTTTAAATATATGTACTCTGCTGATATGCAATCAAAGTGCATTTATAGAGGTCTGACTCTGAAGTATACATGTTCTAGTGGATATATATTTGTAGTTGCATGAAATCAATGCTAATAAGCAGCAACAACAAAACAATCAGGAAGTAACTTATTTTTACGTTTAAGCAGTCTCAACTACTAGTTTATTTTATTATTACCCACTTACAGAAATCATTATTTGTTTAAAATTATAGTTTTCTGGCATTGTATTGATACAACATGAATTATGTATTTCATATTTGTTGAGTAACTGGAAACATATAATATGTCTCAAATATCAGTGTTGTACTGTGAAGTATTCTTTTTCCAGTTGTAACTATGATGAGGTTCCATTTGTCCCCAGCTCCTTTCAATTGTTATAAACCAGGCACTTCACAATTTCCACAAAAATTTAATATGGTTCAAATGTTGGCACAGAAATAACATATTTCTCTCTACATTTTCATATGGGTTCTTGAAAACATTTTTTTCATTTTTGTTTTTTAAGTACACCCTCATTTATTTTGTCACCTCATTTAGAGTAACCTTCCTTTTAAGGAACAACCGTTGTACTTGACCCAAAATGTTAAAATGCAACAAATTGCCTTAAACCAATAAGAAATATATGCATATTATCCATTTAAGTAGACTTTGTTTTATACAGATTTCTTAATCAAAAACAAGAAGCACAACAAGCCAGGAAGTTGTTTTTAAGAGCTAGTTAATAGATTCACTTCGTACTCCAAAATAACAAGGAAAAACACAGTAACTGGGATCTCTTTGTTATGACTTAGGGAAACATTACAGAAAGGGTTTTATAATAATTCTACAAAATTGTTAATAGCTGAAGAAGATCTGCATAAATGAGTTCTGTGGGCCATTTCAGATCACCAGATGAATGCTCTGAAGGGATTCGCTCACTGAGGCCCAAGGGTCATGGTCTCTTCTCCAGTTGCCCCAATCAAACCGAAGGGCAGGAAAGCTGAAGGCTCTTGTCAGAAATGCAAATGGGTGTCTATTTGAGAAATCGGTGTTGGGAAGTCAGTTTGGGTGCACTGATATCCCTGAAGTTAAGAGAACTCTCAAATTAACTGGGGTAACCCTGCCACAACTTGAAATAATTTTCCCATGAGGCCACTATTCCTCTGGGTAGAACTTTTGAAATATTATAAAATCATATATTACCTTTTAGCAACCAAAAGGAAACATAGACACTGCTTCTCTATGGGTGTGTTGTCTTGTTATGGACAACAGGGTGATCAGACTGAAAACATGAATAAAATCACAAAGCAAGAACACCGTGACATTGCCATCGCCACTGTAGAACTGTTATTCTGAGACAGGGAGAGGAAGGAATTTCTTATTACTTGGTGCAATGAATTCATGAACTAGAGACTTTTTAAAGGCTTCAAAACATTTGAATTATTTTCTTTGTCTCCCTTCATGTGACACTTTCTACGAACTGTGATGTGGTGAATATTAAGATTTGCTGGAGCATCCAGCACTAATAAGCATGCACTGGGAACAGAAACCACAGGGTGGCACGAGGCGAACCATGTTTCCAGATGTGAATGAAACTGAAGGAGAAACAAAATCAGATGGCCCCCGTGGCTTCTGCAGTCTTTCTGTTTTGATTCTTAGTTCCTTTTTTTCTGACGTTTCTCCTGCTTTTTTACCCCTAGACAACACCCTCTGTTATCTTCTCAACTGAAATTTTAGAGTTAGATTTTACTCTTCCATCCACACTTTTAAGGACAAAGCTGACACAGTTTGGTCCATCAAAAGCAAGCTCTTCCTTTGTTCTTTTATTCTTGCTCTCCTTATTTCTTTCCTTTTTTTTTTTTTATCTCTTTCTTTCAAAAACACTCATCAAACTGTACATTTTCACCCTGAAGGTAGTCTAATGATCCCTAGAACCTTCTAAAAGTGTAATCTTTGAACATTCAACATTTAGACATATCACCTAGAACATCAGTTCCCAAGCAGTGGTGCTCGTATCCCTGGGGGTACATGCTGAGCTGTTCAGGGGTATGTGAAAAATAATCAGTAACAATATTTAACTGTGCTGTGACTCTTGTAAAATAAAATTTGGTTTGTACTTTTAGTGTAGTAACTTTAGTGTAGTTACTTTCCTAACTTATTACCTCATTTCTACTATTTTACATTAATATAGCCACTGAACAAAAGTGTCAGTATTTAAAAACAGCTATTTTTAAAACAAGGGGTACAATTGATAGAAATGGGTTAAAAAGGGCTACACAAGTAGAAAAAAGTTGGGAATTACTGACCTAGGAGATTGTTAGAAATGCAAAAATCTCGGGGATGCCGGGATGGCTTAGTGGGTTGAGCGCTCGCCTTGCAGCTTGGGCATCCGAGGATCAAATCCTGGTCCCAGCCCATGCAGACCCATGTGCTGAACAGGGGCTAGCTTCCCATGTGGGGGGGCCCCCAGTTTGGCCTCTAGCTAACAGCACATGCCTCCTGTGCGGGAGGCCCCTGGCCCAGTTCCCACCCTGCGTGGCCTCCTCTCCCACCTGTGTGGAATGAAAGCATGTTGAAAACTGATGACATATGACTATGGAGACTGCTCTGGGCCCTCCCCCTTCTCTCTGTCTCTCTGCCTCTGTCTCTCTGTCAAAAATAATAAAAATAAATCTTTGAAGATTTATTTTTATTGTTTTTATTTGTTTGCTTGTTTGTTCGTTTTTTTACAGAGAGAGAACAGACAGAGAGAGACAGAGAGAAGGGGGAGGGCCCAGAGCAGTCTCCATAGTTGACATTAGTTTTCCACATAGTTTCACTCCACAGGCGGGCACAGGGCTGCGCAGGGCAGGAACTGGGCCAGGAGCCTCCCACATAGGCCCCGGGAAGAACTGAACTGGGGGTGATATGGACAAAGCCCTGTCACACTGCTTGCATTTAAGCCTCTGCTTCTGTAAATCTTCCTTGCTCCTTTCACTGTCACTCCCCTGCTTGTGCAGAGCCTGCTCACTGCTGCACCTGTGGCCTTGGCCTCTCCCAGCGCCTGCACTCTCCTGGTGCCTGCGTCTGCCAAACCTAGATATGTGACTGTGGGAAAAAGAGGATCTTATCAGAGAAAATAACTAAGTAAAATTCTGCCTATATATTAAGGTGACCAACATTTTCCCAATGAAGAGGAGGAGGACATAAATAAATAAGGAGGACATAAATAAATTAAAGAAACAAATATTGCAAATAAAAATATTTATTCTTTGCAACAATAACTAAACAGAAAGCATTATAATATAGTAAATAGATAACACAGGCGTATTATTAATTATTATTTAAATGTGAGTATTTTTCAATTGAATGAATATTTTTTGTTCATGTGTCATTTTCTAACAAAATATTAGAAATAGCTGTACAAGAACTATTTTTCATATTGAATTTCACAGCAAGTGCTGCAGCTAGAGTATCAACATTCAGTCTTGATTTTTCAGTTGTCCAAAAATCATTAGCAATTGAAAATACCCTTTTAACTGCTGCATTAGTGCCAGGGCAGCACAATGTAAATTGGACTAGAAGAAGTAAATTTTCATATGGTATATGTGCATTTTTGAAATGGTTGAATATTTACACCCATCTTTTATCAACTTCAACATGTTCATTTTCCCATTTGACCAATTTTTCAGAATTTAAACAAATACTCAGTTTTCTAATTTCTTCAAATAGACAATTGTCGTCTATTTTAATGTCTGGTAGTTCTGTGGATAAAAACTGAACACAAGTCGAAAAGGAAGACATCTAGGAGGACACTTTTTGAGGTAGGACAGAACTTCCAAATGGAGGACTGTCCTCCCTAAAGGAGGACGTTGGTCACCTTATATATATGCCTGATACTCCCTGCAGTTGGGTCTCAGACTTTGGAACAACACTCCTCTGAGCCCGCTGGCATAAATAAAGCTTTGTGACTCCTACCTCCCAAGTGCTCCTTGGTTTCTTTGTCAGGTGAACTGTAACAGGGGCACACCCCAGTTCAGCATATGGGTCTACCTGGGCCGGAGCCGGGATTCGATCCTTGGTCTCCGGGGCTGCAAAGCGAGTGCTTAACCCACTGAGCCATCCCAGCTTCCCAAAATAAATCTTTAAAAAGAAAAAAAGAAATGCAATATCTCAGGCCCCATTTTATACTTATTAGATCCAAATCTGCATTTGACAAGATGGCTAATGAGCTCATAAAACTGAGGAACACTGTCCTAGAAGGAGACTTCTAAATCACTTGAATACATGAGTCAGATTTTTCACCTCTTCTCAGGTGTGTGAGGTGCCCCTTGGCCCTCAGCTTTGCTTTGGGCCCTCTCTGAGTCATAGGAGAAGCAATCTGTCATTTATACATTTTGCAGGTATGTCCATAATTCAAGTGAACTTGATCTCTTGGGCTCATTACGGAAGCTCCCTTTACTATATCCGTGACATTAGAAATTTGCGGACCTTCCTACCAATACTTTTCATCTCTGTTGCCTTTGAGCTGTAAGTGGAAGCTATAAAGCAGCGTATAACTCATCACTCAACTCCCTGCACTGGGTAGCATATCATAGCATCAGCCATTACTAATGGGATTAACTGGTCTTAACAGATGAAATTGTGAAAATGTATACTTTCAGAGTTCATAAACACTGAGCTTTAACTGAAATCAAATGTTTATTTTTAAAAATCATGTCCAGCGTCATAGACTCCTTTCTGTGTGGGTTTTGTTGACTTTAGTGATGGTATAGAAACCTGATCAGGAAGGGTTTGCTGTTATTGCAGCTTTGACTATGAACTTGTGCTTCTTAGCACTCTAAGTAGCTGATTACGGGAGGGAGTAATATTCTACTTGATTATTGGTTACACATATGGAATAAATCCTAGTTTAATAGTGTCCAATGAGCCTTTCATTTTTAGAACCTTACACAAAAGCCTCTAATAGAAAGAGAAAGTAATATTTCAAAGGTCGTTTTAATACTGCTTAATGTCAACAATTTGTAATCAAGCCAATATATATAGATGGTGATTACAGTCTAGTTGTGATCCTTTAAATATGAAATAATCTCCTAAACTAGCAAAGTGGTACAAGCTAGGGTTCTCTGGGTTTCAGGCAACTTATACTTTTAATTAAAGTTTGTTTCTTGAAAACAACCTGAGTTAAAGAGATATTTCTCAGAGTGAGGCTTTATGCAATGCAGTCCTTTCAAAACCCATGAGATTTCAAGTTCTGTTCTTGTATGTGTCTGTAAAGCCACTGAAATATGCATATGGAAAATGATGTCTGCCCTCCAGTGCTTTTTCTCAACAGGGGAATGGAATGGGCACTAGAAATATGCCCTGTTTTGTTGGTCAGGAGGCCACTGAGGGAACTTGCAGGCATATCTATTTCAGAACCAGGTATCTGCCTGTAAGCAAATTAAATAGTCTGGACTTTAAACAGTCTCTAGTATGAGATTGGCCTTCTGAGATTTGCTTGCTATGCAAATGGAGATAACTCTGTCTTACCCTGGAACAGAGATGTTCCTTACCAGTCTAGGGCTGCTGCTAAACTGTATGACTCTTGTCCCAATTAGAATGGGTGAATTCTGAGAGACACTTTACTTCTGTCAGGAGATTTTGTTAAGAAAATCAGCAGTGATTACAATGTGAATGGGATTCCTGAACCCCCTGGCGCACTGTAAGATCAGCATCTCTCAGAGGGCTTGACACTAAGATGTTGGGCCCCTACCCACAGGGTTTTGTTCTGTAAGTCTGGGGTGAGGACCTATATTTCAAGCAGGTTCCCCGGGCGTGCTGATGCTGCCAGTCCAGACGTCACATCTTTGACAATCACTACTCAAGGTTCATCAGTATATGACCTGCCCAGATGTACACACACTGACCTTGCTTCCATCTTCCCATGAATAAAGTTTGAGTTTTATTTGTCTTGCTCCTCCCACTGCCTAACATAGCACCATACTCATAGAACTTACTCAATATTTGTTGGGGGTCAGGAGGAGGGATGCATACAAGACTTTTTTTCCACTATCACTTTCTCCCACATTACCACCCAGCATTTGTCTCCCTTGTGTGTTCTGTTTCTCTTCCTTCTGCTATCCCATTGGATTCTGAGAGTTTGGATGTTTTTCTGTTGTCTTCCCAGTAGGGTCTGTGTTTGAAGTGTAGCCTCAGGCCTGGTGATTCGTTCTGTGACACTGAGCCCTAGGTTCCTGGTTCCATTGCCAGTCCAGGTAGGAGAGAACCTGAGACTAGGATATCGGCCATTTTTTGTGTAAGGGTTGGTTGATGTCAGTCACAAGAACAGTCAGGTGACAATTTGGACCTTAGATCTCAGGATGGACCTTGCACTTTAGGAACCAAGATGAGAAAGCATTTGGTCAAACCTCCTGTGGTTCTTGCTTCCCTAGATTTAGATGTTCATTTCCAAAGTAAGACACACTCATTAATGATATAGAAAACATGAAAAAAATAATAAGAAAAAAAGGCATCCATTTGCCCAAATACCCAAAGTATCCAGTTGTGGTGTACTTTGTAACAATCTTTTGTAATCCCATCTAAATGTTAGTTTATTTTTAATTCATTTGCATTTAATTGAATGTGTAAATCTAAGGGTAAAATTGCCTGAGGGAGAGGAAATTCTTGTGTTGAATTACAGGGTTATCCCATAGTGAATGATAATGATTCATTACAGAATTGTTTGCTTTCAAGTTTCATCCAGACATGGTTAGAGAAATGAACAGCATCTCCTTCCTCTTGCAGAATTGTTAGTGTGGCAAGTTTGGTCAGGTGTGTCAGTTATTCAGTGCTTGATTTTACTGGTTTTGGGTTCATGTTTTTTTCAAGTAAATTTCTTTAATGACAGTGATATACATTGTCATTACATGGGTAATATGGTATACACAGGCTGTCCAGAAAAATCCAGCCATTGTCAAAATAATGGATACTTTCCAGACAGCCCTCTTGTATTATGAGCCCCTGAGTACATGAAATTGCCTTTCTTTTACATTTATTCATACAACTCTTTCACTCTTCATGTTTTTCTCTGAAAATACTATATTCCAAGTATAAGTGCTACAAATACTTTTGTCTCCTGGCTTTTCTTGTTACAGAAGAAACATCTTTGATCAGATGGATTTTCATGATATTACAGATTATCTTTTTGTTGTTATTTTCAGTCTGGGTACTCATATTCCTTCATCTTTGCTATTCAAAAAATGTTCAGGATATTCTGAGATGTAGTTCACTTTTCACTGACTTGCATGGAATGTAGCAAGCCCCTTGATCTTTGATCATTGCTACTGTTAACAGCAATAATAGCAGTTAGTTGACTTTAAATTGAACATTTTACTGCACATTTACTTGGACGTTTAACTAGAGACTCCTTGCAAATGCTATACATTCAGTTTGTGTCTCATCCAGTGGACAGTTTGAATTAGTTCTAGCACATGCCTGGGATCACTCTGTTCACACTATGGTGGATCCAGGGGTCTTGTTTGTCCTATACTCACAGAAACCTTATAAATACATTCTCAAGTGTTTTCACTTCTGTGTTGGAGCCAAAATAGTTCATTCTTGTCTCTTACCAAGATCTGGGGACTGTAGAAGGGAGTGGATGCTGGGGTCTACCCAGGTTTGGGTATGCACCCTGGAGCTGGCCCAAAAATGGTGTCTACCCTACAAAAGAGCCTTGCTAGGAACTAGGCTACAGGCATGATGTTTCCAAAACCACAAGCTCATTTTAGACCTAAGTGTAGTCCACCAAGTAATTCCAAGTAAAATAAACTGAGCTCCAGGAGTTTGCTCTGAGTCGTCATTCAGAGAGACTCTAAAACAGATTTGGTCAGCAGAGTCCCTTTAGCTATGAATTGGGTGCTAACGTTGAGCCCCTGTATTCTCAGATTTGGGACCCATTTGCGAACCTGTGGGGAAAAGCCACTTAACTCCTTTCTCCCTCTAGTGACATAGCATATCTTTCACTCTCTTGAAAAAGTAGTTGGCTTCGTCAGCAATCATCTTCTGTTCAGACTAAATTTATTTTTATGTGAAATAGAAATCAGGAAAACACCAAAGTTATTTCAAGCAAAATATCAAAATTAAAATAAACCAACATATGTCTGTGAAACATGCATAACTCTCAATCAAAGTAAGTGCAACTTTCATAAATTTCTTAAAATATTCCAGCATGCAAAATCCGGACAACTTAGAGTTGTGCCATATTTGACTATTCTTTCTTCTTATTTCATCTTTTACTTAAAAATGAAAATGAAAATAACCAAAAACCAGCCAGTTTTGGATCATTACTTTATGAATAATGTATTCCATCATCTATTGTAAAAAGAAAGAGAACCAAAGAGTTTTATGAAATTTTTTATACTAAGGTTAAGTTATACCTACTAATTTTGAATGGAAACCATCTTGAATTTACCTTCTCTATTTATTATTCTGTCAAATTCCCCCCTACCCCCCGCCGCGCCCCCCCCCCACACATACACATACTTTGTTCTCATAGAAGTGAGGTTTCTTAATTGCTTTAAACATACTCTGCTTTGTTCTAGTTATTTTTTCTATATTTGCAAGTTTCTCTTGCAATGGGAACTGACATGGAATTAAAACTGTCAAAGTGACATGAATAGTCTTGGGGGAAGCACCAATAATCAAATTAAAGGATAAATGCCCATCCCACATTTATGCTTCACCTATAAGCTTTCTCTAACATCTTTTCTTTATTAGATTGTCATTTCAAGGATTGGCATCACTTTGACCAGCTAAGAAATACCGTAGTAGCTGATAGTTTGCTAAGCAAATATTACCATCAGTAAATATTATTGGTAAACCGATGAAGCATTTCTTGAAATTTTCAGTCTTTTGTTTTCAATTCTTCTCTTTTTGAACTAGGCAACAAAATTTGTTTTAAAAATAAAACTATTAAATAAATTGTCTTTCAATACCTTTTTGAAAGCATGTTTGAAAACTTTATCTCATTAGGTTTGGCATCACCCAGTATGTTAACAAGATCAGTGTATTGAAGTTGGAAAAACTTTTAAAATATAGTTAAGGAACTTCATGATCATAATAATTCAGCAGACACACTCCTTTTTCATCTTGAACTCTTGGATCTTCAATTCACCTTTTTTCTCATACTTCACTCTGATTTTTCTTTTTAGTTTATTAGTTGTAAAAAGTTTCTTCCTTCCTGGTTCCTTCAATTTAGACCAGTTTGGGAATGGAAAAGTGTGTTACTTTTTTAATAAATCTTTAAGACATGCATTACTGTATTTTTATTAACTGAGCCAGATGGCTCACAGTGAATTTTCTCTGACATAAGTAATCACAGAAATCAGTTTGGGACCCAAATCTGGTATGGAAAGTGGCATGCATATTCAGTGGAAAAATGCAGTTCACATAAACATATGGATATTTTTAGGAATAATATTTGTTACTGTTTGCATTTAATTTAATTTTTTTTGTGTTTGTTTTAGGCTACGTACAAACTGTGGACTTTAACATTTTTTTCCCTATCCCTCAGACTCAGGCACTCAAGGTCTCTCTCAACAATCTGAAATTGTTTTCTTTTTCAGTTTGAAGGTTGCAAGAAGGCCTTTTCAAGGCTCGAAAATCTTAAGATTCACTTGCGGAGTCACACAGGCGAGAAGCCGTATTTGTGCCAGCATCCAGGCTGTCAGAAGGCATTCAGTAACTCCAGTGACCGAGCCAAGCACCAGAGGACGCATCTGGACACTGTAAGAACAGCAGGCATTTTCTAACTTGCAGCCTGGAGCCCTGGTGTGAGGAAGCACCTCTTTGATAGGGGATGGTGAAAGTATTTGCTTTATGGTCTGCGGGTCATAAGAGCAATGCCAAGGGCAGCAGCAGAACCTGGTAAAGGGCCAGAGGGGCCCTGTTTAGCTCTTTCCTCCTTTCTCTTTAGTCGCGAGTATACTAAATATTACAGCTGCCTGGGACTGAGGGGTTCTTAGGTTACCATTGTGTGCAAAGCAGAGGCAGTCTAGGGGCTGCCATATAGTCGAGTTTAGTACAGAGAATGACTACTGCAGATTGGACATTAAAATAAATATTCAGATATCAAGATATACTAAGATATACGTATATACTTTTGCTAGAGATAGGAAGCACTATTTTTCTGACTAGTTCTTCTTGACATAAAAATATTAAGGCTGAGATAGTTTTTGAGAGTGAATCTGGCCTTTTGCTTTAGAAACCACCTGGTCTGTTCACCTTTAAACAATTTGAAATAAATCAGCAACTCTGTCCCAAGGGTTCAGTTTCATCACACTTTCCTATGTGTTAACAGCTACCTATCCATTGACATAAATTCTATGAGAATGATTGATTTTTATTATTACACCTTAACCCTCTTAATATTGCAACATTTTGTTCATTTGCAACTGCCTTTTCTAGGATTGTCTCTTTTATTTTCTGAATTATGTCGACTGTCCTCTTTTGCATTTCTTAGGTTTTGATGCCATTTTCCTTACATAAGGTCGGATAGAAACTATACATAATTTCACTTCGCTTAACAAAGACATCAAAACAAATGTATTATACACATCACAGACTGCTTAATTCACATTCTTGCAAAATGTGTATTCATAACAGTAATTTTTCAGTGCTTACATTCTAATGTCTATTATTAAACTACACCAGAATTTGAATTTTGAAAATATATTATTTCTACACACCTTCTCATACATGTTTAAGATTCTTCTGATGTTATAGTTGACATATATAGTCAATTTTGTATTAGTCTCTTTTGGTCATATTGATAGAAGTCATTTTAGCTATATGTTATGTAACCTTTCTAAACAGAATTATCTGCTAATATACATAAATATGATGGTTTGCCTGCCCCATAAACATCAGAAATACAATTAGAGTAATATGGGCAGAAAATGGATACTTTCTGCTCTAGCTGAATTGAATTCAGTGATTTTAGAACCAACAGAATAGAACATTAAATGAATAAACTTGGTGAATAGCAGTGTTTTTTAAATGTAGAAATAGGAAAATAGAATAAATTATGTTAAAATGCCCTATTTTGTATGTCTAAAATGGTCTTGGTAGAATCCAATAAAATTTTCAATTTGTCATTAAACTTTATCCTGGAAGAATGAACATTCATAAGACAAGATTGTCTTGAGGAATTGCTTCTACTCTAGCTAGTTATCTGTAGTTTGAAAGAGCTATTGTGAGGCTAAGTGTTACAGTTCTACAAAACCCTTCTTTGCTTGAGCTAATTTTAGCTAATCAAACTAAAAGCATTTTCTAAAATCATTTTGGAATTTTAAAAAAATATTTCTTTTAAAACTTTTGAGGAAAGTTATCAAAGATAATAATTTTATGATTCAGTTCAATGCAGAAGTTTTTAAAACTCAGCTATTTTATTTCTTTAAATAATCTTTATTAAATTATTTAAAACCATTATTTTTTCTTTAAGATCCAAACTACCTCCTCTTTAAGTTGTTATTGCATTTAAAGAATTGGTAAGCTTTTTTAAAATCATGGTTGAGTGCTTGCCTCGCAATCACGAAGTCTGGGGTTTGATTCCAGCCCCATTCCATGCAAACTCATATGCTGACTGCAGTGCAACTGATAATCACTGGGATGGCGTGGTGGCAAGGTTCTTGCCTCCCATGCAGGAGGCCCCAGTTCAGTTCCCGCCTCACACAGCTGCACATCATCTGTGTGTGATGGAACCATGTCACACCTAACGATGTACAACTGTGGAGACTGTGCTGGGCTCTGCCCCTTCTCTCTCTGTCTCTCTCACCTTCTCTCAAACAATAAAAAGTAAATCTTTAAAATCATATAGAAATTTAAACATTTGTTTTAAAAGGCAAACTATAGTTATTTAAAAAATTATTTAAATTTAAGCGCTCCTTTTCTTTCATTAAGTATTCCTTATGCTAATGCCATCAGAATTTTGGATAAAACATCTTTTTTCAACAATGTGGATTCTTTTTTTAATTGTGTAAGAGAGAGAAAGAGAAGGGGGAGGGCCCAGAGCAGTCTCCATAGTTGTACATCATTAGTTGTGATATGGTTTCATTCCACACAGGTGGATCTGCGGTCGAGCAGGGTGGGAACTGAACTGAGGGCCTCCCGCGTGAGAGGCGAGAACCTTCGCTGCTGAGTCACCCAGTGGTTAGTTACCAGCTGCACCTCAGTTTAGCAGATGGGGTTGCACTGGCCAGGGAACCCTGGACCCTAAGATTGCAAGGCAAAAGCTCAACCGCTGAGCTATCCCAGCATCCCCCTAAATGGATTCTTTACTTACAGAAAAATGACTTTCCCTTAAAGATTACTGAATTCATAAATCTAACCTCAAACAGTTTATTAATTCACTCTTCTATTAACATCATAATATTCAAACAGGACAAATATAAAATAATGAAAAATATTGTTTGATGAAGTGTAGCATGCCATTTAAAGCTTAGGTAATCGGAGGCAAAATGACTCACACATCAGTACAACTTAGACCAGCCCCTTAGACTGCTATTTTGGCGTACTGCCCCCAGGTCACTGATAGCAGGGAGGAAGTGAAGACCAGCTGGAAGGAATGGTGGCTATTAAGATACAAAATGACATTACCTATTTCTTATCTTTGCAACCCAAATAATAGTGACCATGGTAATAATAATGGTATGGATTTATATAGCATGTTAATATCCCCAAAGGTTTTGTTGTTGTTGTTTTATTTTTTACTTGCAACATCTTTTCTAATGTTCAGAACACAAGCTTACGCTGTCACAACATGATGCCTATAATGATGCTGGCTAGTTGCTTCCCTAAAGCCAGGCCTGAATAAGGAATACGAGGACAAGAGAGTTGTATGAATCCAGAAAAGATTTCCAAGTTAATGAAAACCTTTATTGACCCAATGGAAACTCATTAGCAAGTGACTTCAGCCCATATTTGGACATTTGGCTTCATTTTGCAAAAACGAGACATGGAAAGCATGGTTTATCCACTGTTTGTCGTTATATCCCTAATATGTAACAAAGTGCCCAGCAAATCATGAAAACATCAGAGCTGTTGGATGATTTATTCGATCAATCAGTCACTCAATGAACAAACACATCAGATAATCAAACCTAGCATTAGAATTGAGAGTGTCAAACAAAATTATATATTCATGATTTTACCTTATTCTTGGAATAAAAAATGACAGAAAAAAAGAGAATCATAAATATGACTTCCAGCAGGGCAAATAATGTAATCCACACAGATATTGGCCAAAAAAGTGACAAGAACACTCGTGAAAACAGGAACGAAATATAGAGTGAGGAAAAGTTTTTTATTTTTTTATTTTTAGTCAATAGGATACTAGTTTCTAAAGCAAGAATTCTATTTCAGAGAAGGGTTTCAGTTCTTTTTCCATCTCACCGCAGGTAGACACAGCTGTAATATCTTATCTGATGAGATACTAAGTAGATGAGTGACTGTTACTACATCCTATAAACACTGTTAATCATGTGATTTTTTTTTTATTCTTAGAATAAACAGAAGGTTTTGATTTATTTCACGACTTGAAAACCATTCTCTCAAACCCTTGCTATGAGTTTTGTTATTACAGTAGAATTAGTGTTAAAATTTGAATTGTTGTATGCTGCATTCATTCCTTTATTCCTAATTATTATATACCAATTAACAAAGATACAGAAATAAAAACAATTGTAGACTCAGTCTTGGGCTCTACACATCCCATCTCAGGAGCATGTTGGGAATTGGAATAGCCAAAACTTGTGTTCTAATCACACTCACCCAAATGCTTATTCACAGAACCCAAGCTTAGCACCAGGACTCCTCTGTAAGTAATAACATTGATCTCTCTGACTGCTTTTTCTTGTGTCTGTTGTTTGAAACCTGTCTCCTATTCACTTTCTACTAATTCTCCCTTTTATTTCTTTCCCTTTCTCTTTCTGAATCAGGTTTCTTCTGAAACATTCCCAGTCTTTTCTGGACTTTTGTACATCTTTATACCTGAACTCATAAAGAATATGTTTCCTAGTTTCTGACAGTACCAAAGATTGTTTTCAGGGGAACATAACTGTAAGTATTCCTGGAGATGTTTGCTAATAACATCCATATTTAAAAATGCCACAAGAGCTTTTCTGGAAAGAGTGTATTCTATAGCAGTCTCTCAAAACTCATCAAAGATAGGCCATCTCTTTGTTTCTTGAAAGCTTACTATCCTTTTTGACTTAATGCAAACGTACAGGGCTTTTAAAATAAAAGGCCCCAGCATTACCCAGCATTTCATATCAGTCAGTTGGTAACAGTTGATGCTCTGAAGTCAATAGCCTTTGAGTAAACCTTCCCCCGTTACCTTTATGATTTAACCACAGCTTGCTTTCTTTCTTTCCTTTTTTTTAAATTTAGAAACCTTATGCTTGTCAGATTCCAGGATGCACCAAACGCTACACAGACCCAAGTTCCCTAAGAAAGCATGTGAAGGCACATTCTTCCAAAGATCAACAAGCAAGGAAAAAGGTAATTTTGAAAGAAAAGTTAACCAACCCGAAAAAAACATGCTTAAATTCTTCTTGCCGTACTGGGAGCTTCTGAAGGGCACTGGAAATTCTTGTACTTCTCGAGATATAACGTATTTTAGACTCTTTGAGGAGAGAAGTCATCCATGAAGTACAGGCATACCTTGTTTTATTGCGCTACCTAGATAGTGCTTTTTCTAAGACCTTCCACTAGCAAAAAGATTGACACCCTGGAGGCTTAGATGATGGTTAGTATTTTTTAGCAATAAAGTATTTTTAATTAAGGTATGCACATATTTTAGACATAATGTTATGCACACTTGATAGACTATGGTGTAATATAAAATATAATAACTTTTATATGCATTGTGAAACCAAAAAATTACCGTGACTCACTTTATTGCGCTATTCCATTTATTGCGGTGGCCTGGAACCAAACCCATAATGTCTCTGATGTGCCTGTAATAGTTAGGCGATGGCTTACATAGCTGATGTAGCCAGATGTGAATTTTGGGGGAGAGCTTGTATTATACAATAGGAACCAGAGAAAATTAATGTAAGTCACCTACACTGGAAAGTAACTAAAGGCTTTTATGGAAATTAAGGCCAAATATCAAGACAATTAAATTGGGAAAAACAACACAACAGAAACCCTTTCTAGAGATAAGTGCTTTTTCATAAAATATTAATTGACTAAAATCATTTTTGCTCTGATGAAGAAGGTAGGTGAATCTCTAGGATGAGTAAGTATAGAAACATTCCTCTCTTTAAGCTTAGGAAAAAACCATTCCTTAATAGATATTGTGTATAAAATTACTTTGGCATCAGTGAGGGATTACTGCATCTTTCAAAGTTTATAGAAATTATAGTATCTCAGATTTAGAGTAATGGTTAAAAATCAACCAGTCAACCCACAAGACTTGTTTTTCTCACCTCATAAGATCTCCAGCAAGTGGTTGACCATTCTGTGTATCAACCTGTCAAGAGATGGAGAGCTTACCACCTTTCAGTGCATTTCTTAATAACTGAGTTTGTGTTTGTACACAACACGTATCTTCTGACCATGGCAGAAATTATTAATATGTTGGCCTGACCTTGAGTTTTTGAGTATTTCATTTGTGTTTAAATCAGTACCTGGTTCTCTTAAGGGCCCTTCATTACAATTTAAGGGAAGTTTAAGACTCAACTTATTTTAAGTGACTGAACCCTAGGGCCTTGGTTTTCAGGTCATCATGACTTCTAGCTAACTAGAATCTTGCATTCTTTCACGATTTATAGGAATTTAGCACTTTTATATTGGAAAATGCTTTGGAATCTTTTTGTTACTTGAGCTTTTTCTTCCTTGAGTGATATTAGCACAATGCGAGTTGAGGGCTCATATATGGAAATAATTTGACCTCTTCCCTGTGAGTTAGAAAAATGCCCAGTTAGAAAGATATGATAGATTTTCCTAATTGTATACGAACTCATTCTGGTAAGGCAGTTGTTAAAATCATTTACGTATTTTTTCTTTGTACAATTAAGACTCTTTAATTAGAATCCCAGTAAAGTGGTAACAGATGGTCATTACCAATAGATAGAAGTATTAACAATAGATAATCATTTGACATGGATTAGATATGTTCTTGGATTTTAAAAATAAAGGAGGGGAAGCCGGGATGGCGCAGTGTGTTAAGCGCTCACTTTGCAGCCCCAGGGACCAAGCATGTAATCCTGGCCCCGGCCTGTGTGGACCCATATGCTGAACTGGGGAGTGCCCCCAGTTCAGTTCTCACCGGGGTGAAGACCCTGGCCCAGTTCTTGCCCTGTGCAGCCCCGCCCCCACCTGTGGAATGAAACTATGTGGAAAAACTAATGATGTGCAACTATGGAGACTGTTCTGGGCCCTCCCCCTTCTCTCTGTCTCTGTCTCTGTATCTCTCTCTGTCAAAAACAATAAAAATAAATCTTTAAAAGTAAAGGAACTCCTAAGTGAATTAATAATATAAAGTTTTAAAGAAATGCTTAATGTTCTTAAAATAACACACCATTGCTGCATACTGTTAACTATATCCCGTAGGACTTTTTTCGTTATCTGTGTATATCTGATAAACTTGAAGTGATAGGTGGTTTGTTTAAAAAAAAACAAAAAAAAACCCTCTTGCTAAGAGTATTTTTCCCCTTCATATGACTGCAGAGGGTGCCAAAAAAAGTATACACATTTTAAGAAAGGAAAAAACTGTATTAAAATTATAATAGTCAATATATACCAATAACAAAAGATGAGTACAAGTCACATTTGACTTCTGCAATTACAAGAGGTGCTCAAAGTGATTCCCACCAGCATCCAGACATTTCTGATTATGGCTTGAGCAACATTGACCAAAGTGTCCACTTATACCACTGTGCATGCCATTTCAATTTACCATATGTCTCAGACTTGTCAAGAAAAGTGTGCAGTTGTTAGGCATGTTGGAGGTTCTATTGCATACTCACACCTCTGTTGTTGTACTTCCACAGCATTCTCAAATTTCAAATACCATTTCAAAATTGTCTTGAACTCCTTGAACATCTGTGCGTCTGCTGTTTTCTGTGACTGTTCTGACCATTGCATGGTAATGCTAGCATTCATTTGATTAACGCCATCTTTTGAGAGAATGTCATACTACACATTTCTATTGTAATTCAAATTTGAAAAGTAATATGTAGACATCTCTTAAAATGTGTATACATTTTTTTTCACACACCTGGTATTTTCCACCTCTAACTTGTCCCAATTGTAGGAGGTTTACTGTAATGGCAAACCTCTTGTGAGATCGGAGAGTACCTTCATAGATAGAAACAATTGTCATGGACATGCAGCACGTAAGTCCCATATCTAGACAAATATAAGTAACAATATGATATTAAAAGTAGGTGTGGAAATGTAATGTATATTTTCAGAAATGTTAGTGGTTTCTATTGGTCAGACATAGAACAATAAGTATGTTTCAGCCTCTATAGAAAGGAAGAGTAGTTTGATTCTGTGAAAGATTCTTGAAACACTAATTTAAAAAGAAAATCAGACTTTGAGACTACAAAATATAAACTTATAGACAATTTGTAGACAACCTTAAATAGACAATCTAGATAACAAGGATACACGGTAAAAGAGCAGTACTATAATCTAATGTCAATAATACAGTATTCTCAATTTTACCTTATGTAAAATGAAATATTGTCTCTCCAGTGATTAGCTTTTGATGCTTACTCTGTTTTCTGCAAATGGTTGAATTGGATTTGGCTGACTTTCATCACCCAGTCCTTCATGACAAGTTTACTGTGTACACTTTCTGAATGTTAACGTGTCATTTCAACCTGAAGATTTAAAAAATCCTTTATGGATTTGTGATGGATTAATTTGTGGAAATTAAAATGATGAAAGATATTCTACCCAATAAAAAGAGAAAATGTCACTCCCAGGAGAAGCAGTGCTAATAAACCTGAAATCAGTCAATCCACATTTTCAGACCTTGTACTGCTATGCCAGAGTAGAATATTTACATGGTATATTATTGTTACTAGAGCTTGGAGGGATTCTAATTGCTAACTCACATCAGGGCTTGGTATTTGAAATATTTCCTGGCAGCAATAATTTTTTTTTAAAGAAAGAAACAATAAACCTTTTAAGGCAGAATTAAGATTATTTACGACTTTAATTAAAAATTGAAACTTGGCATCATTTCAAAAAAAGCCTTTACAAAAATGTGAATTCATCAAAAATAACCATAAAAATTCCAAGGTGATAAAGGCACAGTGGAGTAATGGTCCCACCCCTAGGGAATTGTTTTGTTGAAAAGAATAAAACCCTTTTTTGTCACACCCTGTTAGTCATGGACTCATTTAATATACCCTGCCTCTAATCCTTTTTTAAAATGCCCCCTCCCCCAAACACTAAATAACATTTTGGTCTTAATGTTGCTGGCTTTATGAGACACTATTCTGACATGAGGGCCAGTGACAAATATTTATTAGGAGGGACAGAGATCTCATAGCAATGCTCTGGCCATAGGCACGTAGCCATTTCTCACAGCTGTTGAATCCTACTGAAAACCAAGAACCTGAAATCTCAGATAAGTATTATTTAATCTGTATAAAGAGAAAGGAAGACGAAGACAAAAAATCTCTTCTACAAAGGAATTGGGATAATTTGGCTCACTGCATGCACAGAGTAACTTTTCTCTTTGTCTAATGTGTGCACACCCACACATCCCATCAGCTGATGTACAGACTTCTTCCATCGAATGCTCTTTGCAAATCTTGAATCCATTAAATTGATGGAGATTCAGATAAATGAGTAGCTACATAAATACTCAAGTTACCAGCTATGTTCTCTAGTGAGAACAACCTGAGCAAAAGTCAGAATCTGTCCTTCAATTTGATCTGATAATGAGTGGTGAAATAAAATTAAGGTAATAAGCCACTTGAAATTTTCTTCAAGGCTGTGAGCTTTCTCATAATTTATTTTCACCTTGAAAGTGCCATAAGCAAGGGCGTTTCCTTCAACTCTGGCCTGTTATCAAAACAGACTTTAAAAAATGGAATGCAAAGATTGCTGGGTCAACCATTAGAGATGACAGGACTCTTTTGTCCCTTTCACACTTCCTCAAGGATCTCAATTTGTTAAATGTTCATTAAATGTTCATTAAATATTCGCCTTTGACCCACTGTGGTTGATGACTTTCACTTCTGCAACTTCACTAGCTGCGCCAAGCACAGCTCTTGAAATGTGTGTGAAAGCAACATGTACTTCTACTTCCGACTTACATAACAGCTCTGTAGAGCTCACTGGCTAAAATAGAGCAACTTACTTCATGAAACTTTTTATGTAGAACTGGCAATTCTTTGGAATCTGTTCCTCTGATTTATACTCAGAACTTTAACTAATTTCACTAAGTATCACGTAAGTGCTCCTTGTTTTGTGCAGTTGTTGGAATCTTAAAAAGAAATGTGTTGGGGAAAGCCGGGACGGCTCAGCGGGTTGAGCGCTCGCTTTGAGGCCATGAGGACCGAGGATCGAATCCCGGCTCCGGCCCAGGCAGGACCCACATGCTGAACTGGGGAGTTCCCACAGTTCGGTTCTCTAGCTGTCTCTGTCTCTGTCTCTGTCTCTATCTGTCAAAAAGTAAAATAGAAATAACTATGCACTGAAGA
>PVKE010015000.1:0-34098 GCA_004027555.1 Craseonycteris thonglongyai
TCCCTAATTGCTAGTGAAGTGGAGCATTTTTTCATATATCTGTTGGCCATATGTATGTCTTCATGAGAGAAGTGTCTGTTAAGGTCATCTGCCCATTTTTTAATTGGATTGCTTGTTTTTTTCTTGTTGAGTTGTACAAGTTCTTTGTATATTTTTGATATTAGCCCCTTATCAGAGGCTGTAACACAAAAATCTTGCCTGTGTTTCCAGCCTGCTTATTTAGGTCTTTAATTTCTTTCAACAATGTCTTGTAGTTTTTTGTATGCAAGTTTTATATTGCTTTTATTAAATGTATTCTTAAGTGTGTTATTCTTTTTATGTTATTTTAAATGGAATTATCTTTTTACTTTCATTTATAGATTGTTTATTGCTAGTGTAGAGAAATACCATTGACTTTTGTATATTGATTTTGTATCCTGAAGCTTTCTGGACTCATTTATTACTTCTAATCTCTGTGTGTGTATTCTTTAAGACTGTCCATATCAAAAAATCATATCATCTGTGAATATAGTTTTACTTCTTTCTTCTCAGTTTGGATGCTGTTTGTTTGCTTCCTTTTCTTGCTTAATTGCCTGACTAGAACTTCCAGTACAAGGTTAAACAAAAGTGGCAAAAATAGATGTCCTATCCTTTTTCTAATCTTAAGGGAAAAACTTTTAGTCTTTCACCATTACTATAATGTTAGTGGTAATTTTTTTTTTTTTTGGTAGAGTCCCTTAATCAGGTTGAGGAATTTCCATCCTATTTTTAATTTGTTAAGTTTTTCTATCATGGAAAGTTATTGGATTTTGTCAAATGCTTTTTCTGCATGTACTGAAATAATCATGTGGTTCTTGTTCTTTATTCTACTGATATAGCATATAACATGGATTGATATTTGTATGTTAAATCACCCCGCATTCCTGGGATAAATCCCATTTGGTCATGGTGTGTAATCCTTTTTATATACAGGCATACTTCATTATATTGCATTTTGCTTTATGTGCTTCACAGGTTTTGCATTTTTTGTAACCTGGAGGCAAGACTCTCCGCTAGTAAAAAGATTAGCAAAAGGAGTCATTTTATTGCAATACTTGCTTTATTACAATGGTCTGGAACTGAATCCGCAATATCTCTGAGGTATGCCTGTATAGTACACACACACACACATACCCATACACACACTATATAAAAACCACTGCATTAAAAGCATTCAGCAATAAAACAAAGTAAAATATATGAACCAACCAACCAAACTAAAGATAATTAAAAAAAACACCAAAATCCCTCCAGAAAAATTTGTAAGTTAAAGATGTTTTTGTAATTTTAAGGAATTATTATCTCTGAAATGTTGTCTTAACCAGTACTTTGGAGTTGACCAAAAACCAAAAACGATTTGTTCATTTACATGAATCAAACTTCATGAGACAAACAGATTTCAATATGGCTCATAGGACATTTATGGATTCCTGCCACATTTCCCAAACATCACACTTGTTTCTTTCCTCTTATCTGCACTTCCATTTTCTGTTTCCAAAGCCCACGGAACTGGGAGCTACAGGTGTGGGGGCAGGGCTGGTAGGCAAGGCAGACACTGTGGATTATCCTCACAAATGCAGTCTTTGGGGGAAGGCAAGACAGCAAGTAGAGACAGGGCAGACCCAGGCATTGTGTGAGTCTGGTTAACTTAGCTGCTAGTCATGGACTTGCAGCCTGTGGGGTCAGAGATCCCTTTGATCACTCACCTCCGTAGCCTTCAGCCACGCTACTACAGCACAGAACGAGATAATCAATTTCACTTTGGGTTAACAGTTGCTAACTCATGGTCACAGATGTCTGAGACGTACATTTGTATTCCTGTAGCTGTTGAGTAAGGAGTTTCATTTAGAGCGGTTCCAGAGAAACAAAGGGCTTTTATGAAATCTTGGTCAAGGGCAAAGGACTTCAAGGTGCATGTAAGGTTTGACTAAGCTGTGCCCTTTAAATGCATATCAGAGCAGAGAGCTTTGTCACATTCCTGCCTCTCCTCATTAGCCCCTTGGTGGTGGTGTAAGTCTCACCACCAAGAGTCTTCCTTATGTCTGATCAGCCTTTTCTTTCCCTCTGGTTCGATGTCAGTGGAGATGGAGAACAGCTGTTCCATTTTATGGCCTCACAGTTAATTTAATTTATATCTGCTGTAAACATGGTTTTTTGAAACCTAATAGAACATTTCAGTTTGGCATGTAGAAAGGGCCCTCCACCTTGCCCCAGTCATTCCCAATAGATGTGTTTTATTGCTTTAACTTAAGTTTTTTCTTTTTATGTCTCTGTTGCTGTTTCTTTTTTCTTTTCTTTTCTTTTTTTCCAGTAGTGTGATTTTATTTTTATGACCATATTCCTCCTAAGAATTTTCTAGGCATGTGGCATTCCAAAATTTTACGGGTTCAATGACCCATCCCATCGACAGATAGATGATCTCAATAAGACAATGAAATGGGAGTTTAAAGGATGCTGCATGGTCTCAAAGTCAGCAAAGACTCGGGTGTTATTATTGCAGCTCCTCCTGAATGGTGTGGATGGGGTTTGTGGACAATGGGTCTACGCTTTATTTGCGCATCTAGCTTCAGTACTGATATTTTACACAGGTGAGAAATATCTAAGAGCGGAAACTTAGAATAAATGAGGTCCCTCCTCCTCCTCCCCTTTAGAAGACTTTCTACATTAACCAAAGGATGGAGAAGTCTTTTGCAAGGACTGCCTGATACTTTTCATCCACTGATGTCTGTCTGACCTGTGGCCAAGAGGGCAAGCATGAAGAATGGAGAAATAGGCATATGATTCCTCCAGAGGAAGTTGCATAACATTTAAGCCATGGGGCTAAAGTTTCTCCCAACCTTTGGATTTATGGCCTCACATGTGGTTGAGAAAAATCACAGCAGATGGACAAGACACCTCTGCTTGGGCGGTGATTGCTCACCCTTTTAAATGAGACAAATCAGGTAACTGCCTTGCACATTAATGTTTTCATTCCAGCCCATCACTTGGTCCTCTGTGGGCCTAGACTGGAGGTATTTCATACTGATACATGAACTCCAAAGCTAATTGGGTTATCTTCTAGGATTTTCCAGGTAGGACAGGAGAGGTCAGATGTTAAACTAGGTGTTTTTATTTCCGTTATTAATTCAACACCCTTTTTCCTAGAAGAGGTATCAAAGATTTATTCTTTTTTTTTTTAATTTTATTTTTATTGTTTTTGACAGAGAGAGATACAGAGACAGAGACAGAGAGAATGGGGAGGGCCCAGAACAGTCTCCATAGTTGCACATCATTCGTTTTTCCACATAGTTTCATTCCACAGGTGGGAGTGGGGCTGCACAGGGCAGGAGCTGGGCCAGGGTCTCATCCCAGCAAGAACTGAACTGCGGGCACTCCCCAGTTCAGCATATGGGTCCACACGGGCCGGGGCCGGGATTCGATCCTCAGTCCCCGGGGCTGCAAAGTGAGCGCTTAACCCATTGAGCCATCCCGGCTTCCCCAAGATTTATTCTTTAGCAGAACTATATTTTAAAGAAGAACCAGTAAGAAGGGTCTAAAGGTCTTCCTAAGGGGTTTCTTTTTCTCCCTTATCAAATTCCTTGGGAAAATATGAGTTGTTCTGACAATCTGAGTTCACAAAGGAGCTCTCCCTGAAATGGCTGATTTCAGTGGTCGATTGATATTGTTGTCAATAACTAGATGTCACGTCACCTGAGGAATGACTCCTTCCTGAAGCCCGCCATGGCTCTCAGTTCCTAATCTGAATTCCTTTCCTTGGTCATTAAAATCAAATCATAATGTTGTACACCCCAAAGTTATATAATATTATTAACCAATGTTACCTCTGTAAATTTAATTTTAAAAAAAGAAAGATTGTCATCTGCTCTTTCATGCTTTAGTTTCCCTTTAAAACTCTGGCCAAGAGTCAGTCTCCTCTTCCAGGAAGAGTTCTCTGATTTAAATGTAGCTGGTCTGCTCCCCAGATCTGTTACACATGGATCCTCTGCCTTTGTGGGATGGTTCTCTGCAGGTTTGACAAGCTTTTCTCACAACTGCCTTATGAGAAAAGGACTATTATGACCTAGCTCAGAGAATGGGGGTTCTGTCCAGTCTGGTTTTAGAGATGCTGTTCTTAACACTCAGAAGTTGCCACCTTCTTACCCGTGATGAATGAACCATTGGAGGGCAGCCCAATCACTCCAGAAATATCTTCCAAAGCATTTTCTTGAGCAAACACGGTGGCTGGCATCTCTGAGTATAATTCTGGAGCCAGTTTCAGGGAAATAAAATTATTGATCATATCCCTACAGTTAAGTTGCAGGTAATTATATTAACTTTGTTGGGTTATTGGAAGGATTGCCTGGGATAATACATGCACAAGCTTTAGCAGTGTTATTGGCATAAAGCCAAGTGTTTGATAAGCAGAGGCAACGATTAATGTGATCATTGTGGTGGTGGTGGTGGTGGTGGTGATGATCAACTCACTACTTGCTGGAGGCCATGCAACTTTGGGATTTTTAACTTAGAAAAGTTAGGGAAATGAAGCATTGGATAACTCCTGCCACAAAGAAAATCGCTGTCAAAGGAGGAGAGGAGAACACTGAGGTTATAGTGGGAGGCAAAAAATAAAATAAAATAAAATAAAATAAAATAAAATAATGCAAAACAAAAAAATCTCTAGAGATTTGGAGGTAGAGAAAGCAAAGCAAAGCAAAGCAAAGGGACTGGAGAGGAAAGGTGGTAGAAGCAAGGTTATGTGGTAAAAATTCAATACACTTTATGAGAAGTCTGATCTAACTCCGAAACCTGGTGGATGGACAGAACTCATAACCTCTCGCCTGCACTGTGCAACACAAATATGTCACATGTAATTGAAAGAGCACAAGAAGTGAGCTTTGGTTAAAGATCATGGTGTATAGATGTTAATTCTCCCCCTCCGCTTCCTCAAAAATCTCAAAACGAGCAGAAAAAGGGAGACAAATACTTTAGTTGCCAATAAAATGAGGATACGGCTATAAGCTTAAGCCACAAACTATGTAGCAAACCTGCCAAATGCTGTGAAATCAGGACCAAAATGAAGAAGAACACTGAGAACTCACAACATAGCCTCAGACCTTGGGCAAGATGGACATGTCGTCCCCTCACTACATCAGGGTAAAGGGGCTACCCTGACACACTCAGCCATGGGTCCTTTCAGTGGCAAAGGGCCAGCGGCACAGGGGGCCATGGCAGAAGGGGCCTCTCCCCCGAGAAACCCAATTTCACACCCCAGAACAACGCAGGGAGAAGTGAAGGAGGAACGAGGACACAATACCACGTTAATCTACTGTTTAATCACCAGAGGTGAGGCGAGAGGAAGAGAAAGGAGGAAACAGTGTTTTCTAAATGACCAATCTCCTAAATGTAAAAAATAGAGTGGTGATATCTACTCGCAGGTTAAGACAAATAATAGATTTGCTGAGAGCCTATAGGAGGCAAAGCAGCCTATTAGAGCTGTTGTTTAGCAGGCATCTGAGATGAATAATGATCTGAAAGAATTGCCACCCCAGATCTGTTTTAAAATGAGAGAGAAAATAAAGAAGAAAGAAATGTAAGACAAAAATAAAGAACTAAAAGAGAAACTTTCCAAGGAAACAGATGAAGAGTTCAGACAAAGAGTTCTCTATACTCTTAGCAAAATTATAGGAGATAAATGTCAATGGGGAAAAAAAAAAAAATCACAGAGAAGAAAACCATTACATAAGCCAACAAAATTGGAATAAACCTAACTTAAGTAGGACAGTCACTTATTCATTCAATATACAATTACTGAATACCCCATGCATGCCAGCTGGGGTTTATCAGCTTTTGTAGAGCTTGCAGTCTAGGATGGGAGAGGTAAATTTATGTGGTCTTATAAAAAGGTAAAATAGGACAATATAATAGAGAGGATGAAAAGGTAGGGCCTTTTTAGATGGGGTGACCAGGAAAGGTCTCTCTGACCATGTGACATGTTATATGAGAAAGCTGGATAGAATGAATGCTCCAGGTTGGCAAATATCTGGGGAGACATTCTAGGCATATACAATACATAATTGGTGTTAGAAAAAAACAAATAAACAAATGAACCAGAAAATATGTTCAAAAAATGTACTGGGAATGGACAATCCCAAAATAAAATGACTAAATCTGCGGATTGAACAAATAACGCTGTAAGGAACACTTGATATTTGACCGATCAACATCAGTACTTAACGAACAGCATGGAAAGTTAGTCCTGCATGTGGGTGGGTCCTGTGGCTTGCTTTGGCCAATAGCAGGTTGTGTCAGCTCTGAGCCTACACTATCAGAGCACTGCAGACTTCAGTGTCTCTCTCTTACAACTCTGCTCCTGGTATGTGAATAAGCCTGGGCTGCGCTGCTGGAGGGTGAGAGATCACACGGCCAGGTTGCCACCATTGCCCCTGCCAAAAGAGAGCCACCTATTGCATGTGTGACGGAGGCGATTCTAGGCCAGCCAGGCTCCAGCTAACCCATGTCCTGACTATAGACACTTAGCCAGTTCACTCAAGATCAATCAAGTTAGATCAGCGGAACTGCCCCCACAGGCCTGCAGACATGTGACCTATAAAAAACGGTGTTTGTTCTCAACCACAAAGCTTTGGAGTGGTTTACTAGGCAACCAAAACTAACTGATGAATATCTAAATGTTTTTCATAATCTTTTTCTTGCTTTTAGAGCAATAATTTAGGGCATGTCTTTTTTTCTTTTTTCTTTTTAAGATTTATTGTATCGTTTTTGACAGAGAGAGACAGAGGCAGAGAGAGACAGAGACAGAGAGAGACAGAGAAAAGGGGGAGGGCCCAGAGCAGTCTCCACAGTTGTGAGTCATCAGCTTTCAACATGGTTTCGTTCCACACAGGTGGGTGGGGCTGTGCAGGGCCCGAACTGGGCTGGGGGCCTCCTGCATGGGAGCCAGGGGCTGAACTGGGGCGGGCACGGGGAGAATTGAACGGGAGCCCTTCTGCATGGGAAGCACTTCTAAGTTCAGCACATAGTCTGCACGGGGCAGGGCCGGGACTCAATCCTCAGTCCTCAGGGCTGCAAATGAGTTCTTGACCCATTGAGCCATTCTGGCTTCCCTGGGCATGTCTTTTGTAAAGAAATGTTTGATTAACTTAAATTCAGCACATGTAACTATAGTTTAGTTCCTTTTATTCTGTGAAATTCAAGTGAAACTACTCTTAATGCTTTTATTTTAAAATATCTTTAATACTTTTTATTAATACTTCCATTTAAAAGTGATTGCATTTCATGAAAATTCTACATATCAACTTATCTGTCTATCTTTTTTAACTGTACATAGGAGATTTCAGGAACAATATTTAACAAATTTTAAGAATTGTTCTTTCATACCATGTTCTTCCATGGTAACATTTTGTATGATTTTTACATCATACTTCATAGTTTTCTGTATTCCTTAAATTTATTGTGATGGATACATACAATGTTCTAAAATCCAGTTGAATTGTTGTTTTCAAAAGAGCACAATTTGTAGTAAGAAAGTACGTGCAAAAGGATGGGGACATATGCAAGGTGGGATCCTGGATTGGTTCCTGGGCCAGAAAATGGACATCAGTGGGAAGATTTAAAGGGGTCTATAGATTAAGGTGACCAGACGTCCCGCTTTTGGCGGGACAGTCCTGATTTTTAACAATTTGTCCCACGTCCCGCGGTGTTTCAAAAAAAGTCCCGATTTTTGGAAAGAATGCACAACAAGCTAGGGAACGGCGGGAGATAGACTAAATTTTTAATCAAGAACTGTCCCCCCTCCCCCCCGGTCAATGGTGTCCCACTTTACCAATGTTAAAAATCTGGTCACCTTACTATAGATTAGTTATTAGGATTTTATCAGTGCTAATACATTAGTTTGATCATTGTAATGTGGTCATGAAAGATGCTACCATAGGGGAAGTTGAGTGTAGGGTAAAGGGAACTTTGTGCACTATTTTTGCAATTGTTAAGTCTAAAATTATTTCAAAATACAGTTAGAAAAGAGTGAAATTGTACTAAATCATGCAAATAAAAAATTGCATTTTGATTACCTTACTTTTGATATGCAAAATATATTATTCTTTGTGAAGCAAATGGGGGAGCAGTTTTAAAAATGACCAAAACTAAAGTAATAATTGCTATTGGGTGTATGCTAATTTTAAGTCATAGTTTTAGAGTCCCGGAATAGTCTGGGGAAGAAATTTATTGATGTAAGTGCTTAATATCTGCAAAATATCATCACTGTTGTGATTAGTATAATGTTTGGTCTGTCATCGGCCGTATCATATTCTACATTCTGTACAAGCAGAAGTTTATATACAGGGTCCAGCAAAAGTAACACCCCTATTTTATGAACTGATAACACTCTAGCAGAGCATTACTGCTGCTGGACCCTGCATTTAGTACACATTTAAGGTAATTATTAATCTATTTCGAGCTTCATTTTTTAGATTTTATTTACTTTAATCAGTGGCATGATTAAGGAATTAGGAGACTAGGTTATTATCTCAAAGTTAGCAAAACTTGACAAATACATAACATGTATTGGAAAGGGGTGTAAGTGTGGTGTTTGTGATGCATCAAGGAAAAGGCCGTTTGGTCCAGAATGAAATAGCAGTTTTCTTAGAGGAGGAAACATTCAATTTTTTTTTTAAATCAGTTATCCTAATTTTTATATTAATTTTGGTGCTATGATGAAATGATAGTAAAACCACATACTGCACACCAAAACACTCTTTAAATGTAAAAATGAACAGCTCCACTACATTGTGATTGTTTCATAAGGCAGCATTTTTTTTTTAAAGAGCAGAATAATCCCATACCAGCTTTATTGTAGGGAAACTTCCTGGTGGATTCTAAAGCATATAGAAAGAAAACAATAACAACAACAAAAAACTTGGAAACTTTAACAACATAAGCTACATTGTCCTTGGTTTGGAAAATGTCCTAATTCCTTTCTTATAAAGAGCAACGATTCACACCAAGAATATTATATTTGTTCACAGAAGTTGTGTGTTGGGCTTGGAAAATACTACCGTCAAGTCAACTGTCAGGAATGTTAATTAGTCGAAGTAAGGGAAGGGGTGACTCTAGGCAGTGTGTCTGCACCAGCTTACTCTGTAAACAGAGCTAGTGTCTGAATTCCACAGCAACTGCATGGAGCCAGGCTTTGAACAGAGAAGATAATAAATGATAAAGCATCTAGCAAAGAAGATATGAAACATTGCTCTTCAAAAACAGTTCATCAAACAAATATACTCTTATTGTAAATGGCTGAAAGCCACTGTGTGGGCATTTACTATTTGAGTTTTATTTCCACTCTTCTCATTGTGTTCATTCCTTATTTGGGTTAGTGGATGCCCTCTGTTGGAAGGTCTGTCCAAAACAGATTGCTGAATTCACAGATATCTGTAAAGTCCATTGATAATTTGCCAATTCGAAACACTCTGCTCTTTAAACATCAGCCCATTAGCCCAGGCATGAAACGGAAGAAAAATCGTCTCACCATTAAAACCAACATGCTTTACTTTTGCAATACTCCTTTATCTTACCCTATGTAGATATGGTACATTCGAAATAGATGTGGACTGCTTTGTCAATTCAATTTTTATTTTTTAATTTTTAATTTTTTTTAGCCCTAGAGTTTCACCCAAACCATTTCTTCTTCTGTGCAATGTCACCCTAATTTCAACCAAATGGGACTTGGCAAGTAAGTCTTGGTAATAGAACCTGCATCTGAATCCTGTCCATCGATGTCATTCGTTAGCTTAGTAGTTAACAAAGCATTTTGCCGCATCACAGGTCACTTCTCAATACATTTAAAATTAATCCTAGTTAAAAAAAGATAAGAACTGAACTTTTTGCATATTAATTTTGTATGTACACTGTCAGAATTATAAATCAGCTTTGCCTAAGGAGTAAAATGAAACACACCCAAACCTATATCTTTAGGAAAAATATTTGAAAATAACTACCTATGTTACTATGACTTTTTGTTAAAGATAAACTCTCTATTAAAAAGTAATTAAGAGTGGCCAAAACTCCCCAGCCCCCACCAATGCAATTACATATTCGTTAGTCAAATATTTATGTCTTGAGATCAGAGTCTAGGATGCAATCATGAATCAATTTTTTCCTCTGTTGCTCTCTCCAAATTTCCTGAATTTCTCCTTACCACCTATATACTCACATAGAATCCCAATGGTTTCAACAGCTCTATGGGGCAAACAAATAATGTGCAGCCCAAATCCTCTGATATATTTTTTGACAGTTGCTGATAAAGATGTATTAGGTGTTGTTTTCTTTCTACTTAGGGACGGTCCACCCATCCTGACAAGGACGGAAGCTGGACTGAGGTTCCCTGCCTCAGCCAGCAGAGTCCCCATTCACTCTGCAGATGTTGCTGGAGTGGAGGAATCTTGAGAATGACGACTTGTGACAGGGAAGGAGAGACCCAGAGGTCTGCTTATTTTGCAAATATCTTATTTTCAAGCCCAAGGTTTTCAAAAATTTCATTTGCAGTTTGCAACCAGCAGCTGGGAGCAAACTCCAGACCTGCCCAGAGTGATGAGCAGCACAGTGGCCTCTGAGGCCATCATGCCACCTGTGTGTTCAGATGTCATCCCTCCCCTCCGCAGGGCCAGGCCGACTGCCAGGCTGCCTGCAGACCCAGTTATTTAGGCATGATATTGGAAATGGGCATCAAAAATGGTACATTTGGTGACCAGCAGGATGCCTATATTATTTATCATCCAAACTAGACACGTTTGAAAGATGACACTATAAAGAATCACCCCAGGTCAACAGCTATGACGGAAGCCTGTCCGGGCAACCGGGGACCCATGGCTGTACTAGCTAGAAGAGACCTGCGTTTTTCTCAACCTGCATTTAGTAGGTTCTCAGTTAAATCATTTGTAGCTTCCCTGAGGCTCCACCTCCAGGGTTGTACTGACTGGAAATGATTTTGAGAATGTATTTTGGGGCAAGACAGATTGGTTGAAGAACATGTCCTCACAGATGTGTACGGATAAGTACAGAAGAGGTCATATTCCCACTTTGCCTTCCCAGTGTGGTTAGAGGAGAGTCCAGAATTAGAAAAGAAACCAAAAAATGAAAGACCTGATCTAAAGGCTTAAGTTTGCCCTTCAAGAAACAAACATACAAAGTGGCCAGTGGGTTCTTTAAAAACATTCCCCATCAATCTTCCACCTCATGTTCATTTGCTTTGTATTTGGCTGACTCTTACTTCACTTTTTTGGAAAAAAAAAAAAAAAGATTTTATCTACAGCCTAGGAACTCTGATATGGTTTGTTAATATCAAAGAAGTTCCTTAACTTGGAAACCACACATTATTTCTGCCACAGCATGGCTTGCTGTCCAGTGGGCATCATTTTCTGCTTTTGTCTTCCTTTATTTGAAATACCTTTGATATACCATCTCAAACAAAAGCCCAATCGCCCAACAAGGAGAGCAAGAGAAAGAATGCTTGAGTGGCCACGGGAAAAGAGACAGGGCTGGGGCCAGAGATTGGCGGGGGAGGGGGAAGGCGGGGAGAGTGTAAATAGAGTAAAGGCCTGGGCAGAGCTACAAGAAATAGTTAGCATTCCTAGCTTCCCACAAAGGGTAGGTCAAGGAGAGGGAACGAGCAGTTGGGTTGGAGTGTACACCACAAGTATTCTTTTCCGGGCTGAGGCCAGTCCTCAGTATCACAGAAATGTCCCCAGTGGGATGACCCCGAGTTTATTCCACAGTGTGGCAAATGCTCAGGGTAATTACATGTGAGGCCTGTCTATATGTAGGACCAGGTCAATGTCTGTGGCAGACAGCTGCTGGTTTCGAGACTGTGTGTTAAATCCACTTTAGCTAACAACCGTCAAAGCCATATTAACGGCAACAGGCGTTTAAAGGACAAAGCACAGAAAGTCCACATCCACAGGCCCCCGTCAAAACAAAGTCCCCTTCTTTATGGTGTTCCTACAGGCTGTCTGTTTCAGAATCCTGGTGTCAGCTTTTTGGACTTCTGAAAGGAGCCGTGTCCACTGTTTCTTGGGTAGTGAATTAAAGATGTGCCTCTTTTTTCTCCAAAACTCGGGGGGGGGGGAATACCTCACCTTGTCATTAATAACAAAATGACCACACATACACCAAGACAAAAACAGCCATTCAGTTCTAAAGAGATTTGGTCAGCAACAGGCTTTTTTGCTGCCAGCCCCTTTGGCCCTTTCAGAATAATTCAGCTGCTGCCTCAGGAGCTATAAAACGCTGTATTGAGACGACTTCACTTGGTTTCCAGAAGTGGGAATTTCCAGCTACTGGAAATACCCAAGGCTCATGGAAGCTCATTTGTTTTTTGTTTTTGTTTTTTTTTAAATTTGAGTCTCAGGCTATAGACCAAGTAACAGAGCCTATTTAATGCTAGATACCTAATTCTCTCAAGTGCTTCTGAGGCAAACATCACGGCTCAGGCTATGAATGGACGTATGCACGGACAGTGAGACACCGTGACCTGACATTCCATGCGTGGACAAGAGCATGGGAATCTCCTCACAGCCATTCAGATGAGCAGGTCTCAGGTGATAAATCCAAGAAGGTACCTCCCAGAGCAGCAGGGTGACCTTCCTGTGCCCTCATCTGCCCTCAGTCTCCATGGCCCGGAGGCCCAGAGTGAAGAGGTGATCTGGTGATCACGTGAAGAGTTTGCCATGTGGCAAAAGTTGCTTTGGAAATGTTTAGTTTTTGTTTCATTCATATGAACACAGTGGTCTTGATAGAAGGACCACCACCCTGGTCTGAAACGGTCCTAATTTCTAATATTTAGTTGATCAGCCCTCTGAGCACACCAGAACTATATTCCCTCAATTTTTGGTCCAGTAAACTGGTTGCACAATCTCTAAGCATCTGTGTATTTTACAAGAGCAAAGGAGTAAGAGAGAAGGATGAGGTAAGCCTGAAGCACCTATTTTGTGACCAATACCGTGCCAGGAATGTGTACAATTAGTATAACAAAGGAAGGCATGATTGTTCTAATTCTATCAATGAGGAAATTAACTCAAAAAAAACCCCAAAAAAAAAACCAAAACAAATGCACCAATTTGGCCAAGGTGCCTGGCTGTGAAATGAGGAAACCAAGTTTCAAATCCAGTCTGTCTGACTTCAATCCCCGTGGCTTTTCTACCATTGTATAAATGACCGATTCTGCTCCCAGGAAGCTTACTCATTCTTAAGAAGGTTAAGATTTATGAGCCTGAAAACTCTGTCAATCAGATAATTCATTCATCTGTTACAAAACATGGTCCACCCAAGCTTTATTGGCAGTGGAGTTTCCTTTCTTCATTATTTCTTGATGAGAGTCCCAAATGCAACAGGGACTGGACTATCTTTCAACCCCTGTGGTGGCTGAAACTCAAAGCAGTTCAGGCAAGACCCTGGCTCTGCTCAGGAGGCCCAGCCACCTGTCAGCATCACGCTGCATGCTTAATGAGGATGGCACAATGTTACAGAGCTGGAGGGAGTGCCAAGGGTTGCCCACTGACAGGTGGCAAGGGCCATGACGCTTTACAATTACTGCCAAGCATCTCCCATTCCATAAATATTCTTGGGTACCTGCTACATAAGCACAATGTGAAACATGCTGGGACTAACGGGAGACATAAGACCCCAGCCCCCATTCTGCAGGGGCTGTTATAATAGAAGGAGATAAGAAACATGACTACGTATGAAAAATGCCAGATGATAACGCAAACAATGCACTCTGGTAGTTCCAGAGAGGCTCGTTGTCACTGTATCTAAGGGGACATCAGTGGAGGAGGCATTTGACAGAGACCTTAAAGTATGTGCCCGAGTCCCAACAGACAGGCGGGAAGGGAAAAACAGGAGCAAATGCTCCAAGGAGGAGAACATTTTCTGTCTAAGCAGTGAGTCATCCAGCATGGCTGGATTGCACAACATAGGAGAGGGAGTCACGGGAATAAGACTTATTTTCTGGGCTTGCACTTCACCTTGAACTTTCGTCGATGAAAGATTCATCACTCTGGCTTGTCCTCCTGAGCAGGACCAGACTCCCCCAGTGAGCAGGCAGGCAGCTGAGCTGCTCCCTTGTGTGTGTGCCTGCGAGAACCGGTAGTGTGGGGCCAGGGCGGATTACCCGCTCGAAATGGCCTGGCTCAGCAGAACTAGCCTCCCTGGCCTGCACAACTGGCCCGGCCCTCTTCTGACCTCTTCCTTTCTTTGTCCTGAAGCTCTGATCCCCTGGACAGAAGGGTGGGTGAGCTCTGCATGCAGCCAGTGGATATCAAGACCACCCTTGACAGGGGCCCTTCACCTCCTAGTGTGGGCAGCCAGCATCACTTTCCGTCTGGTTCCAGAAAATGGCTACCTATCAATTAAGCAGTGAGATGTTTGCCTTTGGGATGTGGGTTGAGTGCCACTCTGAGGCTTAACACAAATCCAAACAAATTTTGCCTCACAGCATCTTAAATTGTTGATTTCTGGTGAAGAGTCTTCTAAAAACACATCAGGCACAATTACCCACGGGCCCAATCCTGTGAACAGAAGTGGGCAGTTTAAATACCTGCTTTAGCTCTTCCCTCATTTCCTTGCCTCATGAGTGTCTGGTTCTAAACTCGGCCAAATTTATCAGCTATGATGCCTGCTACACATCAAAGCTGGCTGGAGAGTTATTAGAAATGCAGATGCCAGGGCTCATCCGGTTTTGGTGAATTATAATCTCCAGCCTGAGAGATAGACCTGTGGGTTTTATTTTTCATATGTCTTTCTCAAGTGATTATAATATTATACGAGGGTTCTCTGGGAAACAAATCCAGCCATTTTCAATATAATGAGGACGGTTACATGGCTGGATACTTTCCAGGCAGACCTCGTACATAGCCAAGGTGGAAAACCACTGCCTCAGGCAAATGACATAACTTCTTGCATGCACATTCCCTATTCTTTGCATCCCCAAATTTCATGAGTTGGGAGGAGTCTTGGAGATCAGCGAGCACAGTACTTTCTGAACTCGTGGTAGCGGGAAGCTGGTCTAGGAGCTGGGGATGTAGTAGGCAGCGTGTCGTCAGTGTGTATGACGGGGCACTGACTTTTTCTGGAGCATAAATTAGCATCTCACCCCCCGAGGAACGCAGCATGGGAAAGGCTGGTCTAGTTCCATTTCCTTTTATGTGGGCAGCTCCCTTCCACCTGCCTGTGCTGCTTTTGGATGATCCCGACCATCCTCTGGCTTGGGGTGAGTTTGGCATGTGCAAACACAGGTGAGACTCTCAGGTGAAAAATCATTCTAGAAATGTGTGAGGTGGTGGTGGGCTGGGATGACGTGGCCCGTTTCTGGTGTGGCTTTGAGACCATGGCTGCCATTGAAATCACAGAGTCTCTTGGAATCCCTGGAGAAGGGAGACCCTTTTCCCTCCTACACGGAATTCTAGTTCTTTGGATTTGGAAACCCAAGTTCCTCTACTTTCACCCCAATTTGAACACAGGTTTCCTGTTGGATTCTGGGTGGCCTAGGACACAGGAGTCAGCCTCCAATCCCAGGGGTGTCTAGGCTGAGTTCCTGCCAACAGTCAACTGGGGGTGGATGCTCATAGCAGAGGGGTAGATGGGCAGCTAGATGGAACATAGAAGCAGGGGGAAACTGGGGGCGGAGCGGACAAAATGAGGCTGACTTGGTCACACTCTGGCCTAGAGCTCTGGCTGCATGTGCTCACCTGGAAACTGACCCTCCAATAAAACGGGCTCTTCATTTAATGATTCAAGGATGTCAGAGTTATCTGCTTTCCACCCTCAGGAAATCTAGCCTGGTGCCTTGTCCATACAATTTGTTCAGGTATTGTACAAATAACGATGGGCTAATAATGACTACAAGTCACACTGCAGGCGACCTCTTCATCGTCAGATGAAAATTGCTTTTATGCACTCTCTCCTAGAGAAATCTCATCTCTTCTAGAAGGCAAACCTCTCTGGCTAGTTGGGACTGCCTGATGACCCCTGTGTCGCCTCAGCCCATCAGTCAGAGACAGAGCTGTTCTTGGACACCCCTCCCCCACCCCAACATACACACACTTAAGCCTTCTGATCCTTGCCCTGAAGCCTCCAGGAGCCCAGACCAGGTCCTGGGTTCCTAGGTCCAAAGGTTTTGTAGCAAGAGAGGCCATTCTAACCTGAAACTTAATAGCAAATAAATAAAGTGATCCAGGCTCCAAATAGTCCGGGTCGTATAGGGCTGTGAATATCACAATGGGTGATTGTTTTTAAAGTGTTTTAATGAGTCTCAAAACATCCTACATAATATCAGCCTCCACTTCAGTCCTCCTGAAAGGCTCCGGTAAATAACGTGAGTTGACAGGAATGAAACAGCTTGCTCAAGAGTAATTGAGTGGAATTAGAATGAACAGACAAGAAAGAAAAATTGGTGCTTGGGTCACAAGGAACTTTTTGTTAGGAACGCTCTGGGGGATGTGGTGGGATGTGGTCCCGCTGACTAATCACCAGTATAGAAAGTTTATAGTCTCTCCACCATGCCAACGTCTTTAATAACTTGAAAAGCACAAGAGGTGGCTGTTAATTTCAAAGACAGTTATATGAAGCTTTTATTGAGTGTGGTGCAGAGTATATAGTTAGCAGCCTATGAGATAATGAACTCTTTAAATAGGGCTTTCAAAAAACAGTTTTATTTTTGCTTGAGCCAAAAGAAGAGTGATTTTCTCCTGTTACTTTTAAGGGAGAAACGTGTGTACGAAGTAGGATCTCTCCATTACACACAAGACAAGCTGTTTTCTCCTTCAAGGGCATTTGTCACACTGTAGAGCCAGGAATGTTCCGATTGACTGAGCCTTGATATTGTCATGACACACCTCTTCCAGGAAGACAGCAGATTGGGCAGGAAGTGATTAAATGTGTTGGGCACCACCCTAGTTCCCTGTGAACATGGGCTCCTGGGCCTTCTCTCTCTACTCTTGCCTGACAATGTTGAGAAAAGGAGCCCTGTCATGTCTCCAAATGTCACAATGTGTGGGCAAATTGGAGATCAAACCAGTGGATTCTTGGAGTTAAAAAGAAAAAGAACCACGGACAGAGCAGGACTTCACATGCTTCCCAAGAAACTCTGGGGTAGAGACCACAGGTGAGGTGCCAGGTGGGTATACGATGCCTTCGCCGTCTAGTACCGTGTACATTGGTCTTCTCCTCCCCCCCAGCCACTGAATGTTAGGAATGGATGAAGTGCGCATAAAATCTCTGAGTCATGGTGACAGGAAGTTGGGACCTCCCTTCATTCCCTAGACAGCCATTTGTGATTTTGACACGTGGGGTACCTTGTGCCTTTATCATTCCCTTTTCCTCTCTCTTTTCTTCCCTTTCTCCCTCTCTCCACCATTTTCTCCATCTGCACTTTCTCTCTCTTCCTTTCCCCCAAGTAGATACGTGTATAAAGAGTTCGGGACAGAAAATCTGTCTAGCCCACTTTGGAAATCATTTGTTGTGCCCTTATCCTGTCATTCTTGCATTCAGCACTCCTGGGGCACTGTGCCAAGAACAGGGCATACAAGTGTGAAATGGGCACACATGGATGGCCTCCCGTCAGCCCCTCCGGGCCTGGAGGCAGTGGTTGGCAGCAGTGACGGTGAACAGGGTGGGTGCTGTCCCAGATGGGGAAGCAGATCTGTGGCTGGCCTTTGCTGTCTTCATTCTTCATTCCACAGCGTCTGCTGTGACTCATGACAATGACTTCAGCTATGGCTTCCAGGGCTGAGACTCAACGGGACCAAACCCTATTGACCAAGGGTTAAAAACAAAACAAACAAATCAAAACAAAACAGGCCTTCTCTGCGCCAGTCCTGTGGAGCAAAGGAAATAATGTAAACAAGGAGATTAGTTAAAGGAAAATGAATTATTTCCTGCCTCAGCACTGGCAACAAGCATCGTCTTTCTTGTTTCTTAATTCAGTCTCGTTGTTAGCAACAGGAGTTCTGGCTTCACTCTGATTTTTTTTTTAAAGACACATTTCTGCCCTTCAGACGATGTGGAGAATGTAGTCATTTCCAGGGGTTTATTTGGCAATATGCATCAAGTTTACCTCTTCCTGAACTATAAGTGCCCAATACCCAGGGAAACCCCTTCTAGAAAGGAGCCTTTGGGCTCTGATGAGCTTTGCAGGACAGCTCCCCTCCTTACCCCTTTCCAGCAGTTTGGGAACACGCTGGGAGCTATGTCCAGGGGCGTCTGGAATGCTTAGTAAGACGGTTTGCAGCCCACATAGTGTGGGAGCCGCTTGCAGATTCTCATTGGTCTCAGATGCACAAGGAACCCAGAGAGCAGCCTTGTAGGACAGAAGGAACGGCTTTATCTAAAGCTGTCAGGAAGCAAAACGAGACCGGGTCAAATTTACCTTTCCATCGGTCTTAATAAAGGGATATTTCAATGCCCTTTTCAACTTTTTACACTCTAATTGTTAGGCATTCTCAGTCCTAACAGAGTTTTAGAAGCACCTGGAAACATGTCTGGAAACAGGTGGCTATTCCTCTTATCCCACCTTGACCACGGGAAGCGTCTTGAGTGGGGCCCAGAAATCTGGGTTTTTAACAAACTCCCTAAGGGATCTTTATGCAACTAGCTCAGCGCCACCATACAAGAAGTAATGGTGAGTGCTGTCACTCAGGGGCTGGCTGCCTTGGGGTAGGGACATTGAAAGGGGCTAAGATTGGGATGTTCAGGAAAAGCTCTTCCTTTCTTGGGAAAGGTGACCTTGGGGGTTTGGTAAGGCAGGAGAGAGGCAAGGCTGAGTCTTAGAAGCTCCCAAGTCAGAGCTGAATACCGCGGCTTTGAGGATGCCGTCTTGCTGACTCTCCATTCTGTGCGCTCCCAGCAGCCCCGGGAGATGTCGTCGGCGGGAGGAGGGGGTAGGAAATGCCATTTGTGTGATAAATACCATCTTTGGAGAGAGCTGGTCTGATTTCTTGCAGATGCCCTGTGGGTCAAGCTGAGTATCTGGGCTGGAAGCCAGAGGTGGATATCTCTGAAGTCAGCCTGAGGCCTCACACAGTCATCCGCCTCACCTGTCAAATGGCTTCTGCCAGGTGCTCATGTGCTTGCTGCCCCAGGGCTCAATGAGCATGTGTGTCAGGAGCCTGCACTGAGCTGTCCTTTGCATTGGAATGAACCCCAGAGAGAGAGGCGGGGCCATTTCTGACCATTCGGGAGGTGCTGTGACATAATCTCCCCTAGAAGCATTCGACTACAGATCTTCTGGACAAGGAAGAGGCTCGCGTCTCAAAGCAGAGCCCACTTGTCCACAGGGAAGGAAACAGCTTCTGAGCTAGTGTCCAAGGAGCGCTCTCTTCATGGCAAAGCACAATTAAGTGACTGTTCAGACATGGACCACAAGTGTCTGAGTGGGGAGGTCACCGGGGCCTCAACCCCGGGGTGGGTAAGAGTCATGGCTGGGACCTACTTGGGCCTCCAGGATTCTGACTCTGCAGCACCAGGTGGGTAGCTGGGGACAACGCCTTGACAGTCCATGAACAGTTCTTTCCTGGAATCCTGCAGTTGCCAGGCACTTTCCTGGATCGGATGTCTTACGAATTCATTTTTGGAAAAGTCTGGGGAACTCAGGGGCCGTATCATCACTTAATGACTAACTGTGACACCACTTAAATTCCCCTTTTCATCCCCGGTACTTATCAGACTCTCATAGTGAGTCTGGGTGTCACATTTTCTGGAGGATTCAGAAGATGCCTGGTGTAACCCATCTCCCCTCCAGGCCCAGCTTCCGTGAAGTTCTGTCTTTACGGTGGGCTCACCAGCCTTATTGTCAGGAGATCGGGGCACTACGAACCTTATCTTCTGATGTGGGTGCAGCAAATGAATTCTGGTAGATGAGGTCTGGGGACACGGAAGACCCTTTTCTTCTGAACCTAAGTGACAGTTGCATGGATCACTTAGTCAAAAGCTCCATCTCATCACAGACAACCAAGCGGGAGCTCTGAGAGATGGGAAGCGGTCATTGCTTACGCCCTTTATATGCTGAACACATGCAGGCTCCTCTGGAGAAATGCTGAGGCTGCCTGAACTTAGCCAGGGCTGCAGAGGAAAGGCTTCCCTCCTGCATCCTCACCATGGGCCCCTCCCCTCCTCTCCCTCCGTCAGTAGCACTGGAGAACGTGTGCAGAGCCAGGAGCCTCTCCTTGCTCCCTAGATTCCGGTCTCTTCCCCCAGAGTCCTCAGACTGGAGTGGGTGGTGGGTGGCTCAAACCACTCCTGTCACCCTCCCACCCTGAGTCAGGAAGAAATAGACTTTTCTGCCTTGGGGACAGCAGAGCTGGAATTTCATCGTTCATGTATTCATTCATTCATCCACCAATTTCTTATTGAGCTGCTACTAGCTGCCAGGCAGCCCCTTCTGCCCTGTCAGCAGGTCCAGATGCTGAACAGACGCTATGGGAAGGTCCTGTGGAGATGAGCCAGGCAGGCCTGGTCCGGCCCTGGGCATCAGGCGGCATGGCAAAGCTGAAGGGAGGCAGTCCTCAGGGCAAGTGTCTGAGTGGTATCTGGGACACCCACAGGGTGGCAGTGGGGTCTGGGGAGAGGGTTAACACCATGGCGCTCCCAGGGACCTATGGTCGTAGCCACCAGGACAGCTGGTCTGCCAGCCCTTTATCACCCAGCTGCTACCGCACATGCCCAGCCTCACCCAAGTGTCCAGCCTGCCTGGATGAGGAGGGTCCATATGGACTCAGCACAGAAACAGAGCCAAAGGCTTGGGCCCCGGTAGTTCATTCTCTGTGCTCAGCAGGGAGCTCCCAGGAGCCTGGCCCTAGAGGTTTCTCTGTGGGATCTATGGGGACCCTTCCCATAACTAAGAGGTGACCCCAGAGACAGGAGTCTGTGCCCCAGAGCCCTCTCCCCAGAGAAATGGTGCCAGAGGACCCCTGCCATTCCTCACCATGTGCCCCCACCACAAACACACGCAGAGCTGCCCTCCCCACTCAGCTCTGTGCTCGGAGCTGGGCACAATGGCTTCCTCGCCACAGCCTGCCTTTCTGTCCCCTGGTCAACGGAAGATGAGACTAAATGAGGCCTTTTGGGTTTTCTAAGTATCACCTCCTCCCATTTCATAGATCCCTATGCAGATGAATTTTTTACTATTATTATTACAAGGGTATTTATAAGGCAGATTAAGCACAGGCTCAAAACATTAAATGATCTAATACTCAACAGTCTGGACCCTGATAGTTGAAATAAAAAGACCCTGAGCTGATTAGGACATTCAAGTGATACATCACTCTGATCAGAACAGGGTGCAAGGAAAGCAGCAGAAAGTCTGTCTCCACAGCCACGTAGCTTTGACCTCTGGGAAATTGGCTATTAGTGCAGACAGCAGTTCCCAGGTCTTGATTAGTTCCTTCAAACCAGTGACTGAGACTTCCCTACAGAGACAAGCACAAGAAAGTAAGTGTTGGGCTGAGCTTTAACCAGCTGCCTCTTCAGAGAAAACCCAGTTGCTTAAGGAGAAGATTGCTGAGCTAGCCAATGGACCAATGTTCACAAACATTGTACTCTCAAGTCCAGGGAAGAGTCTAGTTCAAGACATCGAGAGACAACAAATGACTCTAGTCTTAAATAAGGTCCCTTTAAGAGGCAGTAAACTGGGGCCTCTGGTTTTCATGGTGGTTGCGTCAATTTGGTAGAAATTCAAACCTCTATACCAGCTCCTTTGTTCAAATCCCTGGGTACTTGTCATATTTCTAGGCAGGCAGTTGACATTTGGCTGTGGTTATATTTGGCTCCTTTTGCCCAGCAAATGTAAATACAGCACCGGGAAAACACCGAGTCCACAGAATTAGTGGCAAGGCTAGCAGGACCCATTCCCAGCGTGATAAGGAACAAGAGTGACCACAAGTCCCAGTTTTCCCGAGATAGGCCTGGTTTAGGCCTGTTGCTCTAGAGTCCCATCCCGTTGGCTTTAGCTGCTCTCCAACTTCCCCCCAGTTTGGATGATGACTTGTGGAGTCTGTCTACGGGAAATCCCGTCTCCAGTCTAGGCATTATTTGAAGGGATGGATGGCAAAGGCCCTTTTGTTTTGGGTGAAGAGTCTGTGCTTAGGTGGGTGAGGTTGAGTCGAGAGAAAGGCAAAGAAAAGGTGCTCATTCTGGGGTCCTCTGTCCCCACAGGCATCCTAGACTGAGTCCTAGAATGGGTGACTCAGAGGCTGAAAGGGGCCCCTCTGGTGTGGGGTATTGTGAGATTTGGGGGAGAAGGTAGTTTTTGCATTGTTGTGCTAACCACAGAGGCTGCATCTGATAGGACCTGGGAGGTACGAACAGCAGCCAGGGGCAGGTAAGCAGGTGCAGTTATAGGGCTTAGCTAGAGGATACGCACACTTGTTCCTGAGCACACTCAGGGCTCTCAAGAATCCCCAGGGAGGCTCTGACAGCAGTGCCAGAGTCCTGCAATTATACAGGCAAGGGCCAAGAGCCATCAAAATGTAGGTGTTCCCATTAACACGCTTCATTTGTAATAGTAAGCTGGGGAAGCTCAAGAACATTGGCTTACACGTAATATAGGTACTTTGGTAAGATCTGACTCAAATGCTGTGGTCACCTTCCAGCTCACCTCCTTCTGCACAGCTAGTACCTTGTTATATGCCCTCCCTTTCTAGAACTTTCCTTGAGGGTACTTCTCTCCCCTAATAGTGCAGGGAATTCATCTTTGCCTTCCCATAGAACAAACCACACTTTGTTGAGTCCAGCGGTGTCCAAATTTTGGGCTTCATTGGGCCACATTGGAAGAATTGTCTTGGGTCACACATAAAATACATTAACACTCACAGTAGCTGATGAGCTAAAAAACAAAAAACGTCACAAAAAAATCTCATACTGTTTTAAGACTTTGTGTTGGGCCTCATTCAAAGCCGTCCTGGGCCACAGGTTGGACACGCCTGGTTTAGGGGGTGCTCAAGCAATATTGGTTGAACTAATAAATGAATGGTAATAAAATCCAGTGCACCTAATTATCTACTTTGGCAGCAGCTAGCAGAGCTTAAAGGTTAACTTATCAAGAAAATGGGATAATTCGTCAAACACCCTGGCCCTTTATGCACCCTTCCCACACCCCTTTTTAGTCCAGGAAACACTGGTGATATTTCTCTGCTCTTTACGTGCACTGTTAATTGGACTCCAAAAAGAAGAAAATCCCAGTGTAAACATAATTTTTTTTTTCCTGAGGTAGAATCACTTTATTATATACTGAAGGTAGGAGAAGGTAAGCTGTTCGAGAGAGGGTTTTAACTTACCGGAAACGCTTCAGACTTGTATTGAAGGAAGGATTTGTTTAGAGGCCCAAGGCAGCATCCTTCTGTGGGGACCTCTTGAACCAGAGAGCAAGGGTGCTGGTCCTCAGCTGCCATGTTGGGTCTTCATGACCTCTGGGGGAGTTAGATGCTCTAATGCTGTGTGTTGCCCTTATTTCAGCACACGTTCCCGGCACAGATGGTATGTGTACTCCGGAGATGACTCACACTCCTTCTCAGCATAGCTTTCTATATTAAACATCCCAATGAAGTTCAAGCTCACTGGGCTCCAGAGTGGTTCGGGGTAGGGGGCATATTAAAAGAACCTCTTCTCCTTTGCTAGGAGCTATGTAGACTTTTGAATGGACTCCCAAGATCCACCTCTCTACAGACTACAGCTCCGTTGGACTTCCCTGTTTCAGATCTGGGTTTAAAGCCCAACTCTTCCACTTAACTAGCTATGTAGCTGAAATGTATAATTCCCAGACATTCTTATGCCACCTGAACTTGTACGGCCCACTCAGGTCAGCCGTGGAGAGGTAAGCCTGCGAGTGGAATCCAAGATAGATGGATTCCTGTGCTGGAAGGAAACTTTGAAGGTCATCTGCAGCTACTCATTTTGTAGATGAGAAGGCTCTTGTGCATTATCTGAAAACCCACGACCTGACTTGCAATTCAGAGTGCTTTGATTGGTGAGCCCTTGCTCAGTTATTTCTATGCATAAGGACATATTTTAAAGATTTATTTTATTGTTTTTCACAAAGACAGAGAGAAACAGAGACAAAGACAGAGAGAAGGGGGAGGGCCCAGAGCAGTCTCCATAGTGTACGTCATCAGTTTTCAACATGGTTTCATTCCACACAGGTGGGGGGTGGGGGCACAGGGCAGGAACTGGGCTGGGGGCCTCCTGCTTGGGAAGCACTCCCCAGTTCAGCATATGGGTCCACACGGGCCAGGGCCGGGATTCAATCCTCAGTTCCCATCCCAGCTTCCCCATAATGACATATTTTAAAAAGAAGAAAAGGACATGGAGGATAGCCCTGGTGGGCAGGTGATGATATGCTTGAACTTGAATGTGGTTGGTAACTGGGGATCAGGCCAAATGGAGAGTTTAGTATCTCCAGAGTCTGAAATGTCACAGATTCCCATCTCCAGAATTCTTGCGTACATCGTCAGAAAGTCTCCCTGAACTTTCTTAACTTCGCCATCATAGGCTCTTAAAGAAAACATCAATTGTATGTTTTGAAATGGAGAGAAGGAAAGGGGTGAGCGACATGGAGACTGGCCGCTCCCGGCTTGGCTAAGCCTTGCCTGGCACAGGCCCCAGGGGTGAGTTGCCTCTGTGGATCCCCAGCCGGGAAGCACCACCCTGGTTTATTTGCAGAGGTGGAAACTCAAGCAACAATTATCTCCTGTCACAGCAAATTCAAAGCCCAGGCTCACCCATCCCAGGAGCAGGGTGAGTGCAGCTGGCAGCCAGCAAAGGGCTATAATGACAGGTCAGGCCGTGGCTGGTACGTTCCCTTTAAAGGCATGAGCCACTCACGGAACCCACAAAATAAACAGAGGCATAAAAGTCCATGGAAAAGGCCCACAAGTGAGGGCAAGATTCCGTGCCAGGACCAGAGAGCGGGTTTCGATTCTGTGGGACCTAGGGCACTGTGGCGGAAAGAAGAGGTCAGCAGAAGATGAGTTTTGGGCTGTGTTTTAAGATAATTTGGAAGCTGCTGTGTGTGACTCTGCAGAGGATGAGGGTGAATGGCCTTGCCTGTCTCACACACACGTGCACAGGTGTGAGCAAGCGTGTACACACTCACTCATTGCTGTGACCTCAAGAGCATCACCCACTTCCACTCACTCCTCTCAGTCTCCATCCCTGCCAGGACTCCTGCGTACATTCCCCTGGACAGAGCGGCCTGGCCAGTGTTCCTCCGTGGAGTGCCTCCTCTCTTATCTTCTGTGTCTGCCTTATTGCCAGGAACTTAAGTCAAAACTCACGTCTTCCAGGAAGTCCTCTGGGACTCCCCCCCTTGCAAGTTTTTTATTTGGTGGTCTCTGCTACGTTGCCAATGAAGGCTGTTGGTTGTGCCAGTCTGGTAGGAGTTAGAGTAGGCTCTGTTATAATATAAGGTCTGCAGGAGTAGAGGTTTTTCCTTTTCTTTATATTTAGGCCACACATGTTTAACTTCCAGAAAGTGTTTTCACATTTACCACCTACTTTTACCTTCCACAGTTACCTGGGTGAGGTAGGTGGGTTGGGGATTCATCTTAGTTACCACGGGGAGCTAATACAGCAAGGTGGCTGAGAGTGTGAGCTTTGACGGGACTGCTTTCTGATCTCTCTAAGCCCCAGTTCTCTCATCTGTAAACCAGGGATAAAAATAGTTCCTGCCCACAGGTTATTTTAAGGATTAAATGATTAAATGCAATGCATGGGTAACGTGCCTACCGCACACGGAGAAAGTGCCCAGTAAAATCGTCCTTATTTCAATAATGTTGGAACTTGGGCTAAGAGAAGTTAATTTACCACAAGGAGTGGCCAAGTGTGAGGGGAGAAGCGAAGGGGTTGGAGGCAGCGGATTCTGGTTCTATCTGCTCTGTGCCTTTGGGAGAATGTCTTTGCCACCCTGAGTCTCAGCTTCTTTATCTCTTAAACAGAAATAATCACATGGGGTATATCACAAAGGTCACAGTAGGTTTGGGAGGTTTAATTCAAAGGTACTTTTGAAAGCATATTGTCAATTGTGACAGAAATGCCTCAGAAATGTTCATTTCATTAACCTGCCTAAATTCACATAGCAGGTCGGTGTGGGAGCCGGAGTTCCTTATTCCTGGTGTCCCTTCCAGCAGGGACACCAGGCACCTTCCTCAATGCTGCTGACTGTCTGGCCTGGAGCGGTAGACTGCAGGCACAGCTCTAAGAACCCAGGCTTCAACAGCTGCGGTCCCCACCCTCTGCCCTTCCCATTCTTCCACCTGTTCTCATGAGCAAGGGACTGTACAAAGAAAGCTGAGCTCAGAGACCAAACAGCCATGTCTAGTGCTTCTCAGCTAAGATCAAGGGCAGCCATTTCTGCTGCTCCTCACTCCTTTGCCTTATCTGCTGCTGGCAAGGAGACCGAGAAGGTAGAGTGAGAGAGACTTAATCAAAACTGATCCAGGACTGACTCTATGAAGGGGAGGGAGGAACCTTAGAATCTACACAGCAACCTATACGCCAGATTGCAACATCTGCTTCACAGGTGACTTGTGACCCACATTGCTAATCTCACTTTACTCAAAAAACAAGCCGATGAGCATACAAATAGTTCATTAGTATTTCCCAAGGACCATAGGCCCCTGGCCTGTTCTCCACTGAATGAGGTCACTTCAGTCTTCTCCCTGGTCCACAGGCAAATCCAGGATAAGGTGACCTGAAAAGTACACCTGGCTTTCCCTGCTCAGAGGAAGACAGACTGCTTTGGATGTTTCACTTTGGTTACAGAGTGGTTCAGGGCTCGCCTCAGACCCTTCATGCCAAAGTTTCTCTGAAATGTTCTAATTGACCCGGACAGTCAGGGCTGGAGTAATCAGTTCAGTCTACCCTGAAATATCTTGTCTTCATCCTTCCTGCTTCTGTATCCCCTGTTCCCAGCATCATTTGCTCCAGAACGATTTAGAGGCTCTGAGGTGCTGAACATGCGATGATGGGGTGAGCGTGCTCTCACCATATAGCTGGAGGGACTGTTGGGGGTCAAGGACTGAGAGCTTGCAGCCCAAACTTTATTGCAGACTCCCAGCATGATGTTGAGACGTTTGTGTCCAGTCTTCTGTTGGTCATAAAGATGAAGCGGGGATTGATGAGACTCTGAACTTGAGCCCCCTGGATGGAAGATCAGACCTTACCTATTTATCCAAAGAATTACACACATCAGAGGAGGTCTTCACAAATTCCTCAGGGTCCTAGTTCTATCTTTAGTCAAAAGGACCACCAGAGAGTGACGAGTCAAACATAATTCAAAGGACAAAGATGCTGTCACGAGTTTCTTTGTACCTGATTTTAGTATCTATGCAATCTTACTGACATTGTCCTAGTATCTTATCTTAGTCATCTATCAGTTACCAATTTCCGCACAACAATCTACCCCAAAATGCAGTGGCCTAAACCAAAGATCACATATTTGCTCATGTTTTCTTTTTTCTTTTTTTTTTTAAGATTTATTTTATTGTTTTTGACAGAGACAGACAGAGGCAGAGAGAAGGGGGAGGGCCCAGAGCAGTCTCCATAGTTTCACATCATCAGTTTTCGACATGGTTTCGTTCCACACAGGTGGGCGAGGGCTGCGCAGGGCAGGAACCAGGCTGGGGACCTCCCACATGAGAGACACAGCCCCTCAAGCCAGGTGCTGAACTGGGGTGTGAGAACCAAACTGGGGACCTCCCGCATGGGAAGCACACCCCAGTTCAACATACAGGTCCACATGGTCTGGAGCCAGGATTCAATCCTCAGTCCCCGGGCTGCAAAGGGAGTGCTCAACCTGCTGAGCCATCCTGGCTTCCCCACCATGTTTTCTTAATTTGGGCCAGGCTCAATGGGGCAGTTCCTCTGTTGGTCTCACCTGGGGTTGAGTATGCTGCTGTCAGATGGCGGGTGAGGGGTGGGGGGATGGAGGAAACGCCATCTAGGGTGCTGACTGGTTCAGCTGGCCTCTGTGCCATGTCTGCTGCCTCAGTGGTGATGGCTTGAACTACTGGGAAGACTGGGATTCTCTCTCCATGTGGTTCGTCATCCTCAGAGAGACCAGCCTGGCTTTCTTTACATAGGAGTCAGTGACAGGACATCAAGAAGGTGAGACTAGACATCCAAGGCCCAATGTCACTTCTGCTACATTCTTTGACCAAAGTAAGTCACAGGTCCAGCTGAGATTCAACAGGGAGGAGAAATAGAAACTGCTTTCGTAGAAGGATAATTATTTCACATCACAAAGAAACGTGCACTTGGGGATGGAAGAAATTGCTGGGTCATCGCTATAGCCTATCAGTCACTTATAAATTGTTCCTCTCTCCCTTTAGAAATGGTCTCTCCTCCATGGCAAGTGCAGATGGCGACTCCACACCCACCTTTCTCTGGCTCCGTGAACTGAGGTAAGTCATTTAAGTAGAAATATAGAATAAACACTTATGGGTTGCCAGAGTGTGTACTGTGTGCAAACACTATACACACATACTCATATTTAATTCTCAAAACAACTTTGTTGTAAGTCACACTCCCATTTTATTGCTAAGAAAGTTGATATTCAGAGAGAGTTAATGACTGACTCAGTGTCACTCAGTTATCAGGGATGGAGCTGGAAGTTTCCTCATCTGTAAGTAGGAATCAAGAAACTTACCACCAGTAGAGTCAGGAGGATGAGATGAGACACTCCATGTGAAAGTGACTATGAAACCCCGAAGGGCTGCACAAATAGAATAGTGGTTGTAGTTTTCATTGAGCCGGGCGGACTTCTCTGGGGTGAGGGGGTTGCCTAGGAAGGCGCCAGAGCCATCTGAGCCAGACACCAACTGTTGTGTGTCGCTCAGCTGCTATTTGCTTTGGCTTCAGACCAAATCCTTCACCCGATGCCTTTGGCAGTGACAGACAAGAAAGAACCCTGTGGACCAGGTGGCAAGCCAGGGCATGCTCCAGGTGAGGACACAGGCTTTCCCTGCAGGCACGTTTCCATTGGAAGAAAAGAGAGGCGGAAGCCAGGCTCAGGCTAGCTTGGGACTACCTGCTCACAACGGCTTCCGTGGGCAGGGCAGGTGTGGAGAAATGTTTTTTAACTGACTCAAGGTCACAGACAGATCCTTGAATTGCTCTGAGCTTACTTTTTCCCAACTCTGCCTTTCACTAACTCTGATCCCAGTTCTTTCCACTTCATCTTATTTAAACCTCATTCCCTTGTAATGGACTCTTCCACATCTTCAACCAATATACCCAGTGTTTCCTCCAGCGCCTTGTCTTATCTGATATAACCTACTTCTTTACAACCTACTTCTGAGGCCAGAAGGCAGGGTAGCCTTTTTCAACCTTTTTGTTGCATGTCTGCCATCTACCCATAGGCAAAATCTCTTTTTCATTTGAGCTTTATGCTATTCAGATGCACAATGTTCTCTCTGCCCTGCCTTGTTGCTATCATCTGCCAACCATCAGGTATTATGATGATTCCTTAAAAATTCTGGCATCTCACTCACACCCTAACTATCATCATCAAGGACAACTTCAATATACATTCAACAGCCTAGACTTAGACTTATTTAATGTTTATAACCTTACAGACTTCCATCTATACCCCAAACGACAGCTGAATACAAAGAGTTAAAAGCCATATATGGGGAAGAAAAATTGTATCTATGTCAAGGAGCTGAAGGTGGCAGAAGCTGGACCTGTGGGAGGATGTTAAAGGAAGGAGGTTTTCGTTATTAATCAGAAGGAACCTCACAGTGGAACCACCCGCTGGCGAGACACAGTGCTTTGCAGATTGATTACAGAGAGTATTTGGACAAAAGAAAACAACTCAGATTTGGAATCAGAAAATCTGGTTTTGAGCTTTGTCTCAGCTCCTTACCAATTAATGGAACTTGAGAGGACTCACCCTTTCTAAACCTTAGTGTTCTAATATGTAAAAAGGAAGAACAACAGTTTCTACTTCACTGAGCCATAGTAAAAACACCGATCAGGAGTGAGAAAATCATCGTAAATCATAGGTTACTCACCAAATATTACTATAATCCCTGGGAAGACCAAGTATCTGAGCATATAATTTATACAAATCCAGATTTTTGTATGAAGCCCAAACTGAAGCCCAAAGCTAGAAGACAATTAAATAGTGAATTCTGGTTAAGATGGTGGACTGAATACATATATCTATTTTCAGTCCCTCCCCACACACTGAAATTATTTTTTTTTAAGGCATCAACCAACAATGGAGGGAAGAATAGGAGAAAAGACAATGATAGAACATGTTGAAGCATGGCTGCAAATTGGAGGAAAGTGAATGCTCAGGCAGCTGTGGGAAAATGAAGAGGAAACCTGAATTTTAACATACCATATGCTAAATTTCTCAATACACAGAATTTCTGAGATAGTCACCTGGTAGACGCTGACAGCCCCATCCCCTCCAGGCAGATTTTAGACAAGATTTCTCTGAGAAACCTGACCAGATCAAGAGAAAGCCCCTCAAGATGCTGACATTGGGTGTTCCAGCCAGATCACCCTACAATGAAGTTAACACTCAACAAGAACCACCCATGTTTTAAAGCTTTCAATCAGCTCAATCAGCTGTTTAGTGCTTCAAATAGTAGAGATCATCAAGAACCATCAGACATATGCGGAAAGCCTCATATGAAAGATAGAAAGCAAGCTTTAAATAAAAAATATTAAGACATCAACTTGGAGGAAGCGGAGCATTTCTAAGAGAAAAGAGAATGTGTGTGTGTGTGTGTCCCAGCCCTATGTAGATATCTTTAGGGAGGTAAGATCTGGCAACCATGAAACAAGTTCAGGATACTTTATTTAAAAGAAACTTTCAGAGAAAGAAGAGCTTTTAGATATTCAAAATGTGGTGGGAAAAATGAAAAACCCAGTAAAGGGTTAAAAGATCAAGTTGAAGAAATCTTCCAGGAAAAGAGAACAAAAAGACAGACAGACGGAAAATTCCAGAGAAAAGTTAAGAAAAATAGATACATTTTAAGATGCCTAATATGCAAACAAGAGGTGTCCCAGAACAAGAAAAGCAGTCAAATTAACAAGAAAATAATTAAGAAAACTGTCCAGAATTGAAAGATAGGAGTTTTCATATTGAAAGAACCCACCAAAGACTCAGCCTGGTGAATAGATAAAAACCAAAACAATGTAAATCATCGTGAAATTTTAGTGTTTGGGACAAAGAAAAGATCCTACAGTTTTTCATGTGGAAAACACAAAGAACAGGAATTAGAATGGCATCAGTCTTTTCAGTTGCATTGTTAGGCATTAGAACACTGAAGTCATGCCTTCCTAATTTAGTTTGCAGCCTAAATTTCTACTGTTAAAGAAACACATCACAGGTCCAAAATGATGTCATTTGCCCTAAAACCCATAGTACCAAACCTAGATTTACTATCTCACCTAATTACTGTCTCAACATAAGAAACATAACCTTAATCAATTAGTCTGGAATGTTCTGGTCAAGCACCAATAAGGTAATTTGTAACTTGGCCCCTCTCCTTCCCCGCCCTGCCCCTATAGAAAGAAGCAATCTTCAAGGGAAAAACTTTTGCCATCCCCTTTCTCCTGAAACAGTGGGTCCTGGTCTATATATAATCTATTCTCTTTTGCTAATAGCCCCTTGCCCTGCCTTTCTACCTATAGAAACCTCCATTTGTACAACCTCCCCAGAGCGCCCTTCTAGTTGCTAGGTAGGATGCTGCTCCATTCACGAATCACTTAATAAAGCCAATTAGGTCTTCAAATTTACTCAGTTGAATTTTGTTTTTTAACATCACACTCAGACAAACCATCAGTAAAGTAGGAGGATAGAATAAGAGACATTTTTAGACCTCTGAGACCTCAAAAAAATGTATTTTCTCTTCACTCTCTCATGAAGTTTCCATAAGATAGGCTCTGTTTTGATGGGGGAGTAAGGTAAAGAAGAGGAAGACATAAGATACAGGTGTGGCATAGGAAAAATAAATTTTCTTCTACCCTTCTACTGTAGTTTCCTCTGGCTAGTCTAAGAATCAAGATAACATAATACAGATTAGCAGGAGAAAACCAAATTAAGTTTAATAACATATATACCTTGCTTATACAGGGAAGAGACCCAGGAAAACAGTAACTTGTTCAAGTGATGGAAACCATAACATTAACTGTTACCTTCAGCTAAAGACAAAAGAAGATGTTGGGGATGGAGTCAGTTCTAGGAGGAGACCAGGAGAAGAACAGTAAACAAGGGGAAGATTGTTATATAGACTGATATCTATTGTCTTGTGCATTGACAATGAAGGCAGGCCTGGTACAATGAGGGAAACACCTTTGTAGTTGGAGAGTGCCCTTAGAAACATTAATCATTTTTACAAAGGGTAACTATTACTTGGTTTTCAGAGCTTCTACCACATCTGCTGTTTCTTAAAATTAATGAACCAGCCTTAAAAAATCAATATACCCAAAAGGCTTATTTTGGAGTGGCAAATGCTGCTCCTGTTCACAAGGAAAGAGGAGATCCAACACAGGGGACAGGCCCATGATAGTCCCCGGAAGGTGTGGAAGCATGACCCAGAACAGCAGCTACGACCCAGCTAGGAAGGGTAGCCAGACCATAGAGGAATGGGTCAGAAGGCTCCAGAAGGTTTCTCCAAGGTACAATTGACTGACCAGGTGATGTGGTTGAGTATGCTGGCAGGAGATTCAGACAACTGATGGCAAGTTTGAGGTTGCATTAGCCTAAGTGCTTAGAAAATTAAGCAAACAAAAAGACAAAGAAAAAAGGTAATTATTACCTCCAGGAAAAAATAAATAAGTTGCTCAACAAAGGAAACTAATAAGTTTACTACATGATTCAGTTGTGACTACCATTTCCATAGTCATAAAAAACATAAATATTGAATATTGGTCTAGCTAAAATTACGATGTAACTGCAATGAGAAGGAGGTTGGGACTGGCACAGTATGTGATGGTAAAGGAAAATGTTAAAGAACTAGAAACTCTATCTTCTATGATAAGAAGTCAACAAATAATACCTAAAAATGGGGAAAAAAACAAGAAGTAGTGATCTGAGTGTATATTTACAGTTACGTATGGACAGCCAGTCATTAGAGTTGGAAATCATTGCCTGTGGGGAAGGGAACAGTGAAAGTGGGGGGAGTGATAATTTCTGTAACAAATATGGTAGAATAGCTTGATTCAATAAAATATTCTATTTATAACTTTGATAAAAATACAAATGAAAAATACAAATGATTCTCTCTGCCATCCCACTTACAAGGTCATTTGCGCCCTGGAGGAAGAAGGAAACCAGAGTCAGGGGTCTGCCTCCCTCTGGCTCACATTGCCTCTGTTCTCATGTGCCTCTCATGTTTTCAAAGGTGACATTAACAACACTTGACCTCACCCTCCGTGCTGACTTTAGAACCTCATGCCTGCATACAGTATATCTACTTTTTGAGAGGCGCTTCCTAGCTTCAATTAGAGGTTGTTCTATATGACTTTTTCAGTTCTTTCCAACTCCCAGACAGGACATAAAAATATTCAAAACCAACTAGAGTTACACAGGCACAGATCCAAGGCTCTATACAGTTGATGAATTACTGAAGTGACTAGAACTAAAGAGAGGTCAGGGAAGGCTCCCTGGAGGTGGCAGTCAACTGCATCAACATTTTACATTCTGCTCCTTCAAACGGTGCATCAGCCATCTTATTGATACATTAAATAAGTATGCCTGAATTGATGCTTTTTAATTAGAAAAAATTGTCTTTCATGTAGTTGAGTATACAAAGTCACAGTTGAAAGAATTGATAGTTTCAATGTCTAGTATCAGGGCATTACATAATAAGAGAAGTGTGTGCCTACTGTCTGATATGCTTTATAATAAGGAGAGAGTTTCCAATAGTCAGCAAGAATGCCACATGGCCAGCAGCAAATGAATAAACAATAGGACTCAGGTTGTTTGATTTTCTTGGCTACATCTTTTACCCCACCTCCACCCGTCTCACTGTCAGCTACCAATGGGGCCACCAGTGGTCACATGAATGCTGTCTCCCTGGCAAAGCAGAA